>JAVQJF010100927.1:0-27606 GCA_036023855.1 Gadopsis marmoratus | reverse complement strand
CCCCCCCCCCCCCCCCCCCCCCCAGAGGACACGGTGGGATGGTTTTCTCTTTAAGGGAACTCCCCCTCCCCTTCCTGCATCAGCTCCACTGGCTCAATAGCTAGATGGGGGGTGGAGGGGGGACGTCTGTCCCAGATGTAAATTGCGGACCTGGAAAAGAATCTCATTAGCAGAACTGCTGTTGCCCACCACCACCAGTGCAGGATGAGGGAGACTGCTGTCCCTTCCACATTCCACAGAGGAGGGGGGCGGGGGTCATAATAGTTTCTTTGTTCAGGCAAGACGAGAAGATAGGCAGCCTTTTGGGCCTGCCTTTTTATATGAGTGGTGGCTCTAAACACCAGCAGGCAGAAGTAGCTAGGCTGATCCTCCCTCCTCTGGTTCTGGGGCCATTTAAACTTTGGCTTTCTCTAACCCTAACCCTTACTGCTCCTCTCACTGAGTTGGGAGTTATTACCCGGGATAGAAGTAAGCAAAGGCAATGGAAATTAAGGCCAGTCAAAAAAGTCCTACCTGGCTGGCAGGTGCATGTGAAGCCATTGACCATGTCCCGACAGATGCCATCATTTACACATGGATTGCTCTCGCAGTCATCTACGTCAATCTCGCAGTAAGTCCCCATGTAGCCTGGAAGACAGAATATCAAAGTGAATTAACATACATTATTGCAATTGAAACAGATAGGACATGTTCAGTTTTTATGTACCGGTATGTCAGTTCAAGCCAGCATGGTGTCCATGTAATTGTGTGGATTCTTTGCTATGGGAAAATGATCTGTGGGAAACTTTGCGCTCATGGAAGGCCTCAGAGGTTTTGACACTGCTCTCTGCTGAACCACAGATGGAATAAAAGATCCCTAGAGCATCTCCAGTTTTCCCACTATACTGGCCTGAAATCACCACACTCTACTGTCCATGGAGCTTTATCCCACCCTGGCTCAGTGTCCCATTCACCAGATGCATGTTATACATTCGGCGCTAGCAAACTATGGAGGGCTCCTTCATTAAGGTGAAACAGAGTGTGGATCAGAGTGCTGCCCCTGGGGAGAGGCTAGCGTGGAATCAGAAATAATCAGCAGCTCCACATGAGCTTTGCCAGGCTGGCTGATGATGAGGAGGGTGAAGAGGAAGGGCCTGTCTCTGGAAATGAGGGGGGACGGGGAGAGACTCTGGGAAAAGGCCTCTTTCCCTCTCTGTGTGTATGAGGGGTGCAAAGTGGAGCACAGAGGGGCCCTATTGTTCTGCTCCATTCCCACCACTCTACCACTCATTAGTATTCACAGCACACTCCTCCCCCTAACTGCTCGCCCTCTCTCACATCCAGTCCTATAGACCCGACTCCCAGCTCTAATTTGTATAGTTCCCAAAACCCCAGGATGCATGTAGGACTGTGTGTGAGAGTTTCACTGTGTTTTTGTCACTGAGTGTCCAAACCATCACTTAGTCCAAACTAATACCCTGTCTGGTGGTACAGTGTACTGAGAGTAGAGCAGTGCCTCCATACCCCCAATGTCAATGGGAATGTATTACATAACTGTCTACACTGGTACTCCGTATGTCAGCATTGTAGATAATGCTATTTTAGAAGATCAAGTTTAAATAATCAGATGTTCCACTATTGGTTTTGGGGATGCCCCATGTGAATGACATCAGACAGGTATTCTGTATTGTTTCATGGGCAGTTCTGAAATACAACGTAACAGATCTGAATACCTGGCATGCAAATGCAGGTGAACTCTCCAATGCGGTCCAGGCAAGTGGCGTCATTCTGGCAGGGCATGGACAGGCATTCATTGATGTCAATCTCACAACGTGGGCCGGCATATCCTCGACCGCACTGACACTGGAAGGAGCCCTCTGTATTCACACATTTCCCAAAATGCTCACATGGGTTGGCACCTGTGAGTAGAATGATGGGGATCAGTATATGAAACATATAGCATGACAACAGCACTAACAAATGTCAAATTTGTTGATTTACCAATTGAACACTCATCCATGTCCTGGTTGCAGGCACCCCCTACAAAGCCAGCAGGACAGGTGCAAATGGCGCGGCCATTAAGGGGGTTGGTGTCACACACTGCCCCCTCGTTGCAGGGGTTACTCACACATGCATTATCAAGGTGGCACAGCAAACCTGTGGAGATAGCACAGAAAGAAAACATATGATACTTAGTAACAGTTTAGCAGCCAGGACTAAAAGGTGCAGACAGACCATTTCACAAACCCAGTTACCTGTCTTTCCAACTGGGCACTCGCAGAAGAAGGATGCTACACGGTCATGGCAGGTGGCGCCATTGAAGCAAACGGCTATGGCGCAGTCATCAATGTTCTCACTGCAGTCATCTGCAGTCCAACCATTAACGCAGACACAGGTATGTCCTCCAATGGTGTTGAAGCAAGTGCCCCCATTATGGCAGGCGTTTGGTTGCATAAGACACTCGTTGACATCCTCAGCACAGTATTGCCCTAGTGGGGTTAGGTGACATATTGGCTTACACATATTCACCATTATATAAATATTTAAAGTTGTTTCAGATATGAGAATAGAGCTTTACCTGTCCATTCTGGTGGGCACTGGCAATTGTAGGTGTTGACTCCATCCACACATATTCCTCCATTCATACACTTGTGACCTGGACAGTCATCCACATTATTCTCACAGTTGTGTCCCTCAAACCCTGAGACAGATAGGGGGAGAACATAGTTATGATACACAGACATGCTAACACACACAAACAGATTTTATTAAACACTCAGTGGTCCCTGTTCCATACTATAAGCATTTCTATGCAAAATATTGAGTCATATTTCCCACACTAGAGGAGGTATGGTGCAATGTGGGCAGTAAAAAGGTTCAGAGGGTGTCTGATTGTTTACATCTTCTCATGATGGTTCCCACACGATGCCAGCAACAGCCGTGACTCCTGACTGCTTCAGAGGTCCACACTCCCCACAGTGTTTGCTTGTTTTATAATCTCTCACAGTTTCAATGACTTCCTCTCTGGCAAGAGTCATTTCCTGTCAACTCCCCAGTGGGAAACCAGAAGACCCATAAAATAAATTCCTTTCTGTTGTGAATAGAGCAGAGTGGAGTAGAGTGCCGGCGGGCTGCCTCTTCAACTCTCCCACCATCCCATTCCCGGTAGTAGCTATTAATAGCAGAGAGGAAGCTGACCTGGGACAGAGGTGTAAATCCCAGCAACAGCACTAACAGCTACGTCACCAGGCTGGGAAAATCTGTATGTCTGTAGCACTGCGCTTAGGGCCTGGGAAAACAGTGGGATCTGCACACTGACTCCGATTTTGTTTGTGTGTGTCTTCATGCACACACATGTTCTACTATGCTGATAGAGAGATATCCTACCTGGTAGGCAAGCACACTCATAGGAATGATCGCTGGTCTGTCGACAGGTGCCCCCGTTAAGGCACTGAGATGGGGCACAGGGAAGGGTGGACACCTCACATGTGCGCCCGCTGTATCCGGGTTGGCACTGGCAGCGGAAGGACCCATGGGTGTTAATGCAGAGGCCACCATTCAGGCACACGCCTGGCTTGCGGCACTCATCAATGTCATTGCGGCAGTTCTTTCCCTGGAAGCCAGGTGGGCAGGAACAGTTGTAGTGGTTATTCCAATTGGCACAACGAGCCCCATTGACACAGGGACTTGTGGCACAGGCATCAATGAGGGAGCAGTCTTGGCCTGGAGATTAAATGGTGAATTGTCGTTGGTTAAAAAAAAAGGACCTTTCAATCTCCTTTCTCAAATATGATCTTTCTAATGAAGACAAGTTGTGATAGATGTACCTCTGAACCCTCTCTGGCACACACAGGTGTATTGTGGGATACCATTGACCACCTGGCTCTTGCAAGCTGCTCCGTTCAGACATGGCGATCGTTGACAGGGATCCAGGTGCTGACAGAGAGGACCAATGAATCCGGGACGACATCTGGCAAGACAGATTCACACACACATTAGGATGTCTTTGGCCTGCAGGTTAAAACAGGACATACGCTGACAAGTTAAAAGTATTTAAGCTAGAGCTATGACCAGTGCTGTAATGTAACTAAGTACATTTACTCAAGTGCTGTACTTATGTACAATTTTGATATACTTCTTCAAGTATCTCCATTTTCTGATACTTCCTACTTCTACAATATTCTAATATTGCACTAAATTATTTTAAACAGCTTTAATAACTTGTAACTTTACAGAATAAAATTATGAATACAAGACATAATAAATGATGATATATTATTATAGGTTAAACTACCCAGCAGTATATTAAGTAATTAGAATTACCTCCACCTTTAGCAACTGCAACATTAAAGTGATCAATAATTATAATCCAATATGATTCTGCATAATGAGTACTTTAACATTTGATACTTTTAGTATATTTTGATGCCAATACTTTTGTCCTTTTACTTAAGTAAAAGATCTGAGTACATCTTCCACCACTTGTCTTCCACCACTGTAACACTCGAACTCCAATGTCTCCCAATTCTCATTATGTTCTGGGTTTGGCAATCAGGGTCCAATGGCACCTTGGTAAGGCCTGCTGCCTGACTTACACTTTGGCATTAGTAATACTGGAATGAATGTGTATTAACTTAGCTTACACCACAAATACTAATCATGCAATACATTCTTCATGTAATGTGACACATATACACTCACAAACAAACTTTAAAATGTCAAGACAGAAGGAGACCATCTCTCTGTGTCCTACAGGCTTCCAATGCACACACACACTGTTATTTCCAGCTGAGCTGGAAAGCCTCAGTTTCTCCATGTCAGCCAACATTCTTCCACTGTTACAATTTTTCCGTGCCTCAGCTCTTGTTTCTGGTTTCATACAGCAGTCTGGAAACTTAACAATTGCCATCAAATACTGACATGAGAAAAACAAGGACACACAACGCATGAACCGAATAGGAGAAGCAGCTATGGTTTTTGAATGAAACAACGCATCCTCCTCCCAGAGACTGTATTCCAATTGAAAGGTGCATTATCTTGATGAAACACAAACGGCCTGTCTACACACAAGGCGAGGTGACGAGGTTTCAGTCGCATCTGTCTCATGCGCATCAGACGGAACTGATATGCTTGTGTGTTAATCAATACAGCTGCCTACACAGGCTGCGAAATGACTCGCGTTTCACTCATGCTATATGTGTGCAACGTGACACAAGGTGTAATTTAACTACAGTGATTATGTATTGGGCTTTTGAGTGCTGCCAAAATGCGGGTGACCTACACTCAATAGTGTGCCTTAACACAAACTATGTAGACATAGGTGAAGGACTGAAGCCTCTTCTGTTGCTCTGCTATGCAGGCTGTGTAGACATTGTGTAAGCCTGACCTAAACCAGCTCCACTAAGAAGAGTGGAGAGATACACACATAAACAAGGCATCCTATAGCTCCCTGCAGAGGTCCTAAGGGAGTTTAGACATGGTTTGGACTCCAGTATGAGCTGGTAACTCTACACCCACAGTGGAGCCCCTGGCTGGATACAAGCCCCCTCTTCAAACAGGCTGTTTGATGCTGATGACAGGGCAGTGACGGCTGGGTTTTGGCCTGCCCTTGGGCTCTGCATTCTCTTTCATTGGGGGGAAACCTCTGGACAGGATCAACCATGAGATTTCATCTGTTCTCTTTTACAGGAGCATCACCACTACACTGGTGTTAGTTCATCTTCTGCTTTCTTGATGCGCCCTCCCCCTCTAAAAAAACTATATAACATAATTTAACTAACTAAAACAAATGTTGTGGCTCTGAGATTGAAGCTGCTCCAGGTAAGATTAAAGAGGATGAACTGATTCGAATCTAGATTTGAATTGAAATTGCCTGCTTTCATTCTGACTGTTCTGCTTTGTTTCAGAAAATCTGGAGACTGCTCAGTTTTGTTTGGCTTTTTTCCACCAGCTTTACAAAGACAATAGCAAAATGGAGGAGCCACGGGGATAAGCATGAAGGAGGTCAGCACTAAAGCACGGAGACTTGGTCTGGAAGTAAAAGTGAAGCAGCACTGGAGCAGCGATGTTGAAAGAGAGTTTGCTCATAAGCCCCCCCAAACGCCAGCTTGGCTTTCCCCCTAACAACCCCCTCCTCTCACACGTTGAGAGGTCAGATGTCAGAGGTCCCCCATCTAATTGTAATGATAATGTCACTCATGCTGCAGGGAGTGGGGTGGGGCTGCTCTGCAGGAGAGAATGTTTTTAGTAGGTGGAATTGGTGGAGAGGGTGACAGAAGAGAAGGAGAGAGTTGTCTGGTCCAGCAAGAATGTCATGTCATATTTCCTGTAATCCCTCGTCCCTTGCTCTGAAAACACCGCACTCACTCCGAATGCATAATCCCTGTTGCCCTGGCAACCTCACACATGAAGCAGCAAGCCTGACAACGAACCAATCACCCCTTTCCACCCCCCACTCTTGGTCCCCATGGCTATTTGTCATGGCTTGGCTGGGTTTATTTAGAGGCAAATTAACTATGTCTGGAATCTAGGGTGTCACTAAAAAAATGGCTGAAGAAAAAGTCAAAGAGCTACAGTCTTAACAGGCTGCTGTTCTCCAAAGATCATCATGACTCTCTGAGGACAGCTTGTTAGAACTCATTCCAGGAAGTATTGTGTGTGCAATGTTGATGTGGCACTACAGAAACTAAAATACTAGGTATTTGAAATGAAGTGTGTTTTACTATGAGAATAAAGTGCATTGGTGTTTATTTATATGTGTGTGTGTGTGTTAGTATGGGCTTGTAAGAATGACAATAGCAGTTAAACCTGATAAATGATTTGTCCTCTCTTACAAATGCACACTGAACTAAGCAGCCAAAACACACATTCTTTTGTCTAGACCTGACTCATTGCCAACATGCTACTCCCATAACACACAAATTAGAGTGCTATCAGTGCAGAGACTGTGAGAGACGTGCAACTTTGTCCTGGTGCACCTGAGAGTCTCCTTATCAGGCTCTTTACAACCTTGTGGATTCCACTGCCTCTGGGAACAGCAGGGCAAGAACTGTGCCTTCGCCCAGCCTTATTTCTGGCGGATATGGAAAGCAGGTGCAGGCTGCTGTTGTGCAATGGGCCCCATAGCCATATTTAGTGAGTGCCGACTTCTGACCTTTGAGGAAGAGAGCAGCAGATGAGGAGGAGGTCTTTGAGTGCAGCGGAGGGGCTGCCAGAGTGGGTAATCTCTACGTGTCAAGACAATGAGGAATTTTGCCAGCTGCAGGCCAGGCACCATGCATCTGTCCACATCTGTCAATGCACTCTGGATGTCTGGCATCTGCCAGACGTTAAGCCAAAACAATTGTGCTGTTTTGGTCATTGGACAATCCCAGTAATCATCACACACACACATTGGCCATTTCACAACACTCAAGAGATGTGGTCATCCTTCACAAACACATGCATTAACAGTTCCTCTTAACACAGTTTCAAGATTGTTACACAAAGGCACCACTGCAACAAAGCAAACACATGCAACAATCACTACACACCCAAACACAAAGAAAAGAAACTTACAACCAGACTAGGATCTGAGGAAGGGTGGTATCATGAAACCATAAAAGAGAAAGAGAAAATTATAAAATAAGGAAAAAAGAGATGGCAAATGTTAAACATTTGATGAAGAAGAGTGTAAAGTGCAAATAACCTTTAAAAACATTTTGCAATGTTCGGTCACCTATACTTGTGTAACACAATGCCAATTTTCCTGCTTTCTGGGTCACTGAAGCAGGGTAACCTGAGCTCATCCTCTCCTATACAATAGTAGCTACTCTGCCAGAGGTCAAAGGGTGGCTCACCTGTGAACAAAGAGGCTGTAATCTCTGACACGGTTCATACACACAGTCATGCTCCACAAAGCAACAAGTATAAAGGAATCTTCCTATCTCAGATGGCATTTCCTAAGACAAATGGACAGGAAGGATTGCAACAACAGAACTATCATCTTTTGACTTTCAACTTCTATATTGCACGACAATAGCTTATCAAAGTTTTACAAATGTTTTGAACCTGAGATTGCTTGAAAGAAATATTAGAATCTTTGGGAAAGCTCTGACAACAGTGTTTCTTTCTCTCAACACAGGCCTCTTTCCCTCACCCCCTCCTTCTACAAGCAAGCAGGAACCAGCTCTAGTCCTTTATGTGGGACTATACTGACACCACACTGCCAACAGGAGCCCATCCACACCCCCCCTCCTTCCAACAGCCTCTTCTGCTCTGCTCTGCTCTCCTCAGCTTTGCTCTCCCTTTCTCAGCAAAGAGCCAGATTGGGGGTTGGGGAGTGTTTTGTGGCCCAAATAAAAGAGCTAAAGTAGTCAGAACTCCTTTGTATGAAAGTTTTGGGGGGGAGCAGTGACCCAAACAGCTAGTCTTTCAGGCCTGGGCTTACACGGACCAACAGGCCTGGGCTGTAACCTGGCAACAGTAACCCATGGTGAGAGAGAGCCGGAGTGAGAAAAAGGGGGTGTTGGGAGACAGGGTTTCGTAAGGACAGTTGGAGCACTTCAGAGGACTGATCCCCTACATATGCAGGTAGCACTGATTGCCGTTCGGGAGCAATTCAGTCTGAGTATGATCATGTCTAAAAGGATGTGTGTTTCACAGTTTAAAAGTGCAAAGTTTGTTTCAACAATTGTGCTTAGACACACAATGGAGGTATTGAAATCTCTAGGAGGAGTTTTCAAGAGCACCCCCAGAGCATGAATATTAAACATGTGAATATAAGGACATTTAACTTTCTCTTGAAGAAAAGCTGCAATGAATCTGACTAAGGAAGGCTGTCAGTGGATCCCCCTCACTGCTGATAGCCCCTCAATGCTCAGATTTACATGTATAAGAATATAAATCCAGAATACAGTGGAGACTGCACAGATCTTTTACACCAAGGCAATAAAAATGTTTTCTTGTTGCCAAGTGACAAGAGCTCGTTTTTTTGTTAAAACTTTTTTAGTTCATGCACTATGTGAACAAATTTGCCTCAAGTGTCAACAGATTTTTGGAAGAATACTCCTTGACATTTTTCAAATAGCAACGCATTTGCCCATAACCGCATTGCATGAATCCCAGGGTCGAGGTCTTTCAAAGCATTTTCCACTGAACTCAACCGCAAAAGCCCCACCCAGCCACCTAAACTGAACCAGATTTTGTTAAACTTTTAAAGTGAAATTTGAAAGACCCCATCCCCAACCTAACATGAAAGACCAACTACAATGCCTTGTCTCAACATGTTATTCTTAACAGTAAAATCACAAAGTGAGAAAAGATATCTTAGACCTTCTAATGGCTTGTATTGCAAACATTTGCAAACATTTGCTGCACAATTAATGTGGATTGAATAGAGCATCTGATAAGAAACACTCCGGTTTAACAATGTTGATAGAAACTGTTGTACAGATTGACTGAGACCAGCAGAGACACTCATAAGCCTACAGAAACAAGAATGAATGCCTCTAGTCCTGAAACAATGAGATTTGTTTACGGTTCTTAGCAATAATGCTGGGAAAACTGCCAAAGAATGGCTATTATCTCTACTGGTGTGACCCAAAGAAGTACTAGAGATATTAAAGAAGGCTATAGGCCAATCATACACATTAACACACACTCAAACATTGTTTAAAATGGATAATTCTTATAATAATGTAGCATTTAGTTTCATTTCAATGTGCAAAGTATTTAAGTACCCAAACCTCTGATAAATCCTAAATTAGGAAAAAGTAAACATTGGCAAAATGCTGCCTGGTTAAAATCAAGATGCCCATGGAAAGTGTGCTTAGTGGAAAAGTGAATTCCTTTTCCTGAATCATTTAATGATGGACCCATCCCTTCCTCTTCTAAAAGGGAGGGAGAGACTAGGGCTATTTTGCTGCCAGACCTCAGTTATTCCAATCAGGCCTGCCTGAATATCTCTTCAGAAGTCATCGTCTCTTGGATAAGAACCAACAGCCAGCAGATGAGACTTCAGAGGCAGGCTTACCTCTACATAAGCATGTGGTTTAGGCATACATTGACTCCAAAAAGAACAATAATAATAACATGCAAATCCCAACTGGATGTTCCTGTGCCAACGCAATTTCAAAGCTGACATTAATTAGCATACAGGGTTAGTTTTCTGGATTTGTGTAATAAAGTTTAATTTTAACATACTCGGATATAAGTTCCAAGTAATAAAGGATGAAACAATTTTAGTGCAATGTAGATATGTGGTGACGAGGGAAGATGATGCTTAAGCTTCTCCAATAAGATTGAATGTGCGTAGCATGGAGGTCAGAAGGCACCACTTCCTGTGATGGGGCCTGGGAACCACAGCTCCCAATCTCCAGTCATGACCCAGACAGAAGAAGGGACAACAAACCTAAACCTTCCTCCTTCTGATGGTGAAACCTCTTGGTCAGGTAGCACTCTCCTCATGGATATGACCACTGTCCTATTAATTTAATTTCAAACTGAGTCTGCAATGAATCAGTTTTCCTGGATAATGACATGACAATGGCTCCATCTGCCCATCCGGACAGCATGAGTGATATGGTCTATATGTTGCCTCACAAAACTGCAAAGTAACTAATTGCAAATCAAACAAGTCATTCCAAATGGCACAATTTCAATGAGATTAGGCTGACAGTATTGTTAAAGACATTCCTGAAGTGGCTACCAGGGTGAATGGATAGGAGGTATGGACAATAACGTGAAAGCACCAGAGGGACATGAGGAATCTTACTAAGCATTCCTTTCTAATCCACCATAAAGATGCCAAAGAAAACACTAGCCCTGAGGTGCTCTGAACAATATAATCTCTTTGCTACGGTCCGTCAGTAAATATGTGCCTTTGCAAGAAGCGTGTATGTTTATACTTAGCGAATTGTGTTTCCCAAAAATGCATTATCTGTTTTTTGAGTAAATTAACTTGTAGGTGCCGCATTTCCCCATTAGTGAGTGGCTTTGCCCTCCCCTGAAAAAAATGGTATTCTCCCTCGGTGAAAAGAAGGAGGAAGAGTATGTGTCCCTTCTCCTCAAACACAGTTCTTCAAAAGTGAAATAAAGTCCAATGCCACCACATTTTACTAAAAAAACAGCACTCCACACTGAGGACAGTCTGCTCCCTATCAAAGTCAGAGATGTCTTCGTCCGTCATGTTCTAAGAGGCTGGGAGTTGCTACGAGGTCGTAACAAAACATGCAATTTATATGCTAACTCTGCTACTCAGGCCAGGAGTAAAGCATTTCTAACTTAAAGAAGGCCACTGTATCCATCTATGGGTCTCACATAGCAGCAAAGACCGACATTTATTTCCATTCAGCTTAGAGGATCTAAGAGGAAAGAGTTGGGTCAGAATCTGCGATGTGCCACTATGTTGAGAGACAGAGGCAGAGGATGAGCCACCTTTGCTGGGACAACACGCAGAGAGAAAAAGACTGGACGTGAGCAGCACTGTGAGAGAGGCAACATGTGCTAGAGGGACTGTGAGCTACCGGCTTCATTCCTCCACAAGCTTGTCTCTCACAGTATGGGGGCGGCTGACTGCTCAATGGCAGCACCTGGCCCTATGCTTCCCCTTTGTCAAGATCTGACTTCACTGGATTACCATCACAACATCCACCAGCTGTCCTCTACAGAGCCCCCCTCTACCCATTCCCTACCCCCAGTCCGATTCCTCCAGCTGGATCCTCTCTGAATGACACCCTCTCAATCTACCTAATTATCTCTCCTCCAGCCACGCCGCCGTGGCCCTCGCAGCACATTCTGCTCACAGGGCAGGGCTGAGGGGCCAAAGGCTCTTCAACTGGACTTCCTGACTGCTCACCTAGAAAGCCGCACTCTCTGTGACACCATCAATCCTTCACTGTCAAGTTCAAACCTCGGGGCAACAGTAAGATCATAGAAAGAATACGTCAGAAAATATTTATTGTGTATCAAAGTAAACAGTGTGTCACAGCTCACATTAGGTTTGTATTTTTGGGGTTAAACTTCTTGTTAATTTTATGCAACCTTTACATGCTGGTGTGGAAGAAGCCACACTCTCACCAGTGCATGTGTCAATACAAACATGTTTGCAGACTCAGAGGCATGGTTCAGTGTAGATGCCACACAGTTATGAAGTCCTTCCATGTCAGTGGGAATCAAATTCATCAAACTAATTTCCCCTGCCTTTATTAAACCATCTCTCACACAAACCTATGTATGAAATGGATTATGGGCACTACACAGATTGACTAATATCAGCCTGCTGATCATAGGTAAATACTGGATTTTCCTGCATATTCACACAGGACCCTGGTTAACAACTGTTGTTGCACTTGTGTCACCAATAAAAATGATCTCAGACTTTGATTGACTTTAACTGCAGTGTTTGAACACTGGAGTTCCAAATTGGCACAAGCACGTGCAGATGAATTTGTGTAACCTTTTTCATTTGATCACTTTAGTGAATACAACCACCCCACTCTACATCATGTTCAACCATCTTTGCAATCATCAAGAAAGGAATTCATGGCTGACAAGCAGTCGCAGCCCATGTCTATTTCAAGTTAGTTCCTAGGTTGGGAGCGGGGTCATGGAGCCAGGTTGGAAAACTCTACCCACTCAGACTACAAGAATTAACTGATTTTCACCGGGTCACTGAAACATGTGAAATGGGTATCAGACACTGAGGTAATCCCCTAGCAGCAACTCTGGCCTGCAACTCTACTAAGTTACCTGAGGAGGAAGCCATCACACTCCGAGACACATAAAGACAAGAGAGAAAACTATGGGAGAACTTTGAGATTGCTTTCATGTTAAAGCTATAGTCTGGTATCATAGGTGTTTGCCAACAAGACAGAGGATACATTGGTATTTGGGACAGTAACAAAGGTAGCTGCCATACACGCAGTATTACAGTTACTTGAGATGCTACTTGCCCTAAGAAAAATTAAATAACAGTGGCTGGTGAACAAGCAGGAACATTATCTACACTGAACAATGTGTGTGGTTCTGTGAACCAGAACAGTGATTTTAAGGAAGGTTGTTTTCTACTGTTTTTCCAAATTCCTTTCGAATGCCAAAACATGTATCTGTACCTGCATTTTGTTTCTGTCTTTCTACACCGTATTGGATTCACTTTGCTGTGGCCTTTCTTCTCTCCCTATCTGTGCCCTGTTCTGATGGTGCCAGGTTACAGCCAGGTATCTGGTAGAATAAAAGATCTTTTCTGCTGTTTTGGATCTCCTGTTTCTGTAGGCTCCCATGGGAAGGGGTGGGGTGGCTCCACCACTCACCTCTGTCCACGACTGGTCTGACCACTCTCATGTGGCCATGCTCCGCTCCACTGCTCTGCCCTGTTATGAGACTCTTTCTACACAGTATGTCGTATGACAATTGATGTCCCCTTCCATTAGAAATTGTTTCCCTTTGCACTTTAAGAGCTGAACCAGTATACTATATACACATATCCTACAAGTACACAACACAAAGGACTAAAAGACAGAATGGTATATATTAATAAAGGATGAATGAATGGTGTCTTCCATAAGAATACACATTCCCTGTGAAAAGATGTTATTAAATCTGGAGACTAATGTATATACAAGGCTAAGCATGGAGTGCGGTGTGTTCATTTTCACTAGTAGTAGCTTCTGTGATGCGTTTAAAATAAATGATTTGCTGAAAAAAATTAACTGGCTGCATAAAATTATACATTTACTCATTTAATGACACTCTTGGCTCCAGCTAATGATTGAAAAAATGTGGGTGGTAGTTACTTAATGCAGCAAGTTACACATTGGCTAGTGTGTAATGGCAACTACTGCCCGAATAATCTATGTAATTACTTTCATGTATATAAATATATATATATATATATATATATATATATATAACCCCCCACAGCACTGTAAACTGCAAATAACTCCAATAAAATAATAAATGTAGTGTTTTGGAGGGAAGCAGCTGGCAAACAAGGAGTTTTTCTTCTTTCAATAATTGTATCACCTGCGTCTGAAACACTCAGACATGTTTCCTTAGCTAAAGGCTTTTTTAAAAAGGACCCTTAGGCAAGACACTGTAGGCTATTTCACTTGACTATTGTAATAGGTTCCCATACAACCAACACCAATTTGAAAAACAAAAGCCTTATCACTGTCAAAAGATGTGAGAGCTCAAAAATGCCCAAAGCAGAGAGGAAAGGAGGACAATTCATGAAAAAAAGTATTTCTATCGCATTCAAATTAACTCCTGTACCACAAAGAACAAAATCACACACTGAATATAACAAAGTTAAAAAAAAGTACAAACACAGAAGGAAAACTTAACTCATGCTATGAGCAGCGTTCTGCTGTGATTTATGTCTGACAAACAGGTGCAAGAGACCAGTGTGGCAGCCAAACATGTTGAGGCTCGTTGATGCTCATCTGTGTCGACCTTATCAATATATCCTATCTTTCACCACTTCCATGTGAATGTTGTGAATGAACAACCAACAGGATTTAAAGAGGATATATTTACTTCAGGATCAGATTGAAGTTAATCCTTCCCCTGAACTTTTGAAGAACTAACAAATAATTGCCATCGTAAATCAATTTGCACACAAGGTTTGGTTTGAATGCTTTCCAGAAACTAAGTTAAGGAAGTACTGAGGCAGGAGAAAGTCGGATTGGAGGCTTTGCTGAAAGAAAAGTCTGGCCCACACAGATCTTATCCTCGTACATTTTTACATGTTCCACTTACATGCATCGAGAGGTTGAATCTAAACATGCCCCTCCATTTTCACATGGTCTGTTTTTATCCACGCATCGGATCCCTGTGGAAAGTGGAGAAATGAGTTAGAGAACCACACAACTGACACATTACTTGATGCCATCCACTTTAACCTGAGGAGGCACATGTAATCCTACAAGCAATAAAGCCCAGCAAAACTATATATAATGTACCATTGGAATAGTATATGAGACTTTTGTAAACTCACTGTAAAATACCATGGAGATACTCAAATTGATGCAGACTTCAGGCATGCCTTTCTAGATAGCAGGCTTGTGGCATCTTGCAGACACACCCGCATGTTTGTTGTTTACTTTGTCAAAAGCAGATAAACTCTAGTGTTTCCTTGACAGATACGTGCTGACATAATGGGATTGTTTCTGTCTCCAAACAGGTTTGTGTTGAGAGACATTCATGCATCATTATCTGAAAGGCATTGCTCAACCGCTTCGAGGGGGGAAAAGTATTCAGTCGATTAAAAAGGTCTTTGTTCAGAAAGGGAGGAGGGTAACTTCGGCTCATCACCCCCCCTGCTTTAGCTTAAACACCCCCCCAACACACACACACACACACACACAGTAAATACACGTTATCAAACCTACTACGTTAAACATCACTGCAGGAGCCCGAGCTGCTGCTTGTACACTTCATGCTGTCACACTGTGCCACCAGAGGAGAGCAAGCCACAAAGATCAAACGTAGCCTGTATAAAGATCTACTTTCTCCTTTCCGCGGTGGAACATTTATCCACAAAAAACAAACAAAAAAAATAAAATAACACTTTGACACGTGATACGAGCAGGTTAAATGTCTTCGGTGTCTGCCAGGCTGCCATTATCTGTTCAACTATTCCAAGGGGCTTTGGGGAACGTTGTAGGTTTCCCGTTGATCTCTGCTGCTAAGAAACTAGCTGCTGAGTAAATTAAGCAACACGAGCGTGTCAGCATGTCAGTGCTCACTGGCAGCCTAGGTAGTCAAGGATTGCCCCAATTATTTTGGGAACCGTGCGGGGAATGGACCGTCCAGACGTGTCCAGTGTAGCGATGGATGCAGCCTACAGCCTTGCATGCCACGAATTTTGCTTCATAATGTACACGAGTTAAGACGTACCTTCACAAATATGCATAAACAATAAAAATGGCAAAATAATCCAGGGGATATTCCCTTCCATTTCGGTGGAAACGTTTCCAGCGTTTCAAGTCGGGCTCTTAGTAGAAATACATCCTTTATTAAGTTCACATAAAAATAAAGGCTCCAAAATCGATGGGGAATTTTTCATAAAGTCAGCCGGAGAGCGTAGCGTTAGGTCCCAATCCCGTATTATCCTGCGCAGCTCGGCCCCGGCTGCTGTGACTCTCGGTTAACCTCCTGAAACTTTTGAAAAACTTTTCCTTCCCGATCTGTCCCAGCGTCTGGTGCTACTCCGCCTCTCTCTCTCTCTCTCTCTCTCTCTCTCTCTCTCTCTCTCTCACACACTCCACCACACAGAGCTTCCCAACATTGGGCCCTTCAGGGACCACCCCCCCCACGCACACACACAAAAAAAGGAATCATAGTAATTATACTCAGAGTTCAATTTATATATTTGCCAAAAGAAATGGCTACTTAAAAAAAGTATTTTGTTTTTTCATATGTTGCCTTTTCTTACTCATGTTTGTTGCTATTGTGCTATTCCCTTGCTGCTGTGTCACTGTACATTTTTCTGATGTGGGATTAATAAAGGATTATCTTATTTTATCTTACTTTATAGAGACATTGATTGAAAAGCTGCTTTTATCATAACACAACTAACAAATTTGACAGTGACTTAACTCTCCCTCATGTTACAGAATATGCACTGAATCAGCAGTTGATTTCGGGGGTTTATTTTAGAGCCACGTAGAGCTACAAAAACTCAGTGTTGGGAGTGTGAAAAACATACAAAGCTGATTTTTAAAAGAAATTAAGTTGATAGACCTAGCACAAGTGCAACTGATGATTTTTGACAAAAGATTGTCCTGAAAACCTCAGAAAACCCCCAAAACCACCAGTATGGCATGTTAATTTACGATTCCTTTGTGCAAATCCTGAACCACAGAAGACCTGTTTGACTCCGGATGTTGGAGGTCATTTTGCTGTTAATTTTGGTGGTTACTTGATATGCTGGCAATATAACTAGTGGAACTGTAAGTGGTATGGCTCGAAGAGTTTAAATATCAAATTGTAGGCTGCGAAATGCTTTCTAATGCATTGCCACAAATGGCTTCAAATCAATATTTTCATTACCTTTGAATCTATGAGTAGGAAAAAACAACAAAGAAAGAAGTAGCTTCTGTATTATGGCAGTTGACTGAAATGTGTCCAATTATGTGGAAGCTTATTTGTTTGTTTGTATGTGTACAGCTGATGAATTGCAGATAAGACAGTGAATTGTGTTTACATGATAGCAGAGAGTACAGGCATTCCCGTTATCCCCACGGCCCATGTACTGAGATGCAGTCCTGCTCTCTCAGCCTGCACCTCCTCAGCCCATGGCAGGACTCATTTTCTGCAGCCGGTTCATAGTGCCACGGTTGTTCTGCTGCACAGAGCGGAGCCGGTCGCTTACAGAGACAATAGCCTTGATTTGAATCATAAAAGGAGCCCGGCATTATGACACAGTTTCTCTCTGCAGGGGAGGGCAGCACACTAATATTCAAGCACACTGCCCCTACACCGCCGTCTCTCCCTCTCAATCACTCTATTCCTGGTCCTGGCCTTGAATAAATTACAGGCATGGGTAGGGCCATGAATGTAGCAAGCTGGTTTGGAGTGAAGTTCGTTAGTGCATGTGACGTCATCTATAGGGGCCAGTGAAAAGAGCTTGTTAGGCCTCACAGACACCTGCTTAATTTGGCACCCACCGTGTGATGAAAGTTGAGCAGTGCAAAGTTTCAATAGCTGGATTCAGCTTTTAGTGCACAATGACATGATTACTTAGTCTTATATTCGTCATTAGCACTTGGATATTATTGCAACTGATTAAAAAGTCTCACCCAATCATGCCATCTCAAAGCAGGCTTGTATCCAAGATGATATTTGTGCTGGCGTTTCTGATTGTGTCTCCAGCTGCAAGTGAAGACTAGACAGAGACCAGGAGGACGGTGTAAGAGTTAGGTATATTACAAGTAGGTGTAATAAGCTGTGTTTTTGTGATTTCATCTTGCTGTGAAATATGTCTTTCACCTCCTGGGGATGTAGTAGATGCACTCCCAGCTCATTTTGGCAAGTGCTGGCAGTGTTTTGACTGGCTTCCAGTTGGAGAAGGTCCCAGGGAGAGATTTCTTAGTGTGCTCAGGGACAGACAGTTGTATTTACAGTAAGTTGCTATCTCCAAAGTCTACAAATGCCTCATTCTTCTGAAAAAGTGAAGGTTGAGGCCGTTATCCATTAACATAACTACTCAGAGAAGAATATATTACATATCCTAACATGACTGTAGATATATGTATCTTCCTGTTTCTTTAAAGAGGGCAACATTAATTATAGTACAAAGAAACAGGCATCCAATTAAAGAATTAAAAATGTTTTTTTGACTAAATCTTTTATATGTTGTTCTTAAATTTTTAATCTTTCAGTGATGTCAAAGTCCTCTGTGTAATCAGAATTGCTGCAGCAAATATTGAAAGAGTGCTGTTGAAAGGTCCACAAGACTTCCAGTCTTCTGAGAGGATTCTAATCTATGCTGATTGACTCTAGAAACCAAAGAGCCAATATGAATATTCCAGTTTGTCTTCTTTCTCTCTAATCTCATTAGTGGAAGTGGCTGCTCCCGCCCTTCTCTTTGGAAATACGACCTTTCCTTCATTGTTTCAGAAATGAGAGAGAACAGTGAACTTAATCTTGTGTGAACAAGAGCAGTAGGATAGCCGCTGGTTTCTTTGTGGGACATTTTCTGTATTATAGTCTGTAAATTGTAATTTTATATGAATTCTTAATTCTTCATGTTACATATTTGTCTCGTTATCGCTTGTCTCTCACCCTCTCACCCTCTCTCTCTCTCTCTCTCTTTCTACACACACAAACACACACAACAGAAGTTAATAAAAAAAAAATAATAATAATTCTGTGTTTTGTTTGTACTGGAAAGAAAGTGTGAGAGTGGAAGCCTTGGCGACAAAGTTCTCGCGCAGGACTCAGGGGGAATCTCCAATCACACAAACAAAGATGTGACAGGTCAGGATTTATAACTCTGTTCTCTGTTGGATAGAGAGTGGCACTCCTCTTTGAACAGTTGCTAGCATTGCTCATAGTTAATAAATGTAAATCTAAAGAAATAGAAGCACTGCATTTAATCAGGACATCTTACTGTACACATTTAATGCACAACCTGCCATTCTAGCACCACCTTTCAACTTTTGTATAACCAGCTGTACAAAGTCCGTAATTCCTCCATTTGAGCATTTGATAACAATAACGGATGACATTTGATAACGGATAACATGCACTATTGTGACGTGCATTGCTAACAGAAGGGCTTTTATCCAGAACTGCATGTGAATGATACTGTACGTTTGCAGTGTCAAGAGTGAAAGCTGACCAAAGATCGTTAAAAGAGGACCACCCATGGGTGAGAGGCAAAATGGAATACCCATGCTATAACTGTCCTTCTTAACCCAGCCTTGCGTTCATACACTGCAGGGGTCACTTAGACCAACAAAATGTAATATTTCTCTAAAACATTTAGTTTGCATAGCATACTCATGAGAGATGTAAATTTCTCATCACAATATTCCTACAGTGACGTCTCTTTCAAAACAACAGTACAGTGTGAAGTGGAGTCACCAGTAAGAGCCTATATAGCGTGGTCAGCCAGCGCCCTCCTTTCATGCTCATTGGCCTTTCAGTGCTTGCACGCTCCATGTGATAGGGGTGCTAACAGGCAGTGTTTGTGGACACAGTGGACGTGATGACTTTACCACCCAGGCCAGACTGATTTATGTGGGAAAAGCCCTAAGTGCACCCACAGAGAGTGTGGAGAGGATTAGAAGCCCCTCTACAAAACCGGTCATGGCCAATCAGCGGCTGAGACCCCCTACAGACTGATGTTGGGGCCAATTGCCGTGCAGCTTTCAGGTTGATGATCTGGATTGTCTTCTTTATCGCTGCTTCATAATTGTATGATCTCTTTATCATTTAGGGTTTGTGGGTAGGCACTTCACCTTCAAGTGTTGTAGGCTTTTGAGGTTGGAAGAGATGGTAGGCACACTTCTAATGTTGCCTCTGTGTGTGACAAAGGCACAAGCAGTCCCCATGCCCACACCACACACATAACTGTTTCCCACAGTGGTAAGATACTGTAACTCCTCTGTGTTTCTGCTCTGTTTTCCAGGAAGTTGGGACCTACATGTTTGTCCTACACTTAGTTGACTTGAATGTAGCAAGGAAGTATTTGGATTTTTACCTTTTGAGGATATTGTGAAAAGTGTTTACTTATGTAATTACATTCATGTGATATCACTCTTGGTTTCCTGATTGACATTGTGTTGTCAAGTCAAAAAGTTTTGAATAAAAAACCTAGAGGTTTCTACTGGAGTTGGGTGTGTATTCATACTTTTTTTTTAATTGTATTTCACCGTGACTCTTTTCTTCTTTTCCTTACACTCACCCACTCTCTCTCTCTCTCTCTCTCTCTCTCTCTCTCTCTCTCTCTCTCTCACACACACACACACACACACATACACACCACACAGTAACTTAGAGACTGGGGCTTTTTGCCTAAAGTAAACACATGTGAATGATGGATCTTTCTGTGGATTGTGGGAAAAAGTGTTTGACTTTCACACAAGCGCTCTAAACGGCTATTAAATCCTGTATGTGTACACAAGTCTTGTTTCTGCAGAGGACATGGACAGAGAGAAGGAAGGAAATAAAATGTTTACCAATGGGAACCTTTTATATTCTGAACCATGCTTCACTGTCCCTAAATTGCTCCTCCCAGAGGACACTGGGACGAGACACAAATCTTATGGAATTTGTAGAACTATAATATCATATCCTACTCCCCAAGATCAGGATTCTCTGTCACTAATCAAGATGGGATACTTTTTGTTCCCTTTGATGTATACATCTACAGGAAGTGGATACAGTTGAAGGTGTGGAGGCATTTACATCCTCAGAGCAGTGAGAATGGAGGGCAGAGAGTGCAATGGACATCTCTGTGAAGGAATGTGTTGCAAACGGAGCTGGAGACTGGCCAGCTGGGGGAATTCAGAAAGCTATGACTCTGTTTCCGTGTGAAATAGCTACTTTAGACCACTGTGAACAGCTGCCGGACAGTGCACCCCCCACCCACCCACCTCCTCTCTCCCTCCATGGGGCTGTAAATTTTGAAGGAGAACGGAGGTGCTGGCGACTTGCTGAAAGGGATCCAGGGAGGACCCTGGGGTTTAGTGCAAAAGGTCAGGTCTGTGTTAGCAGGCCCTGGTGCTGAAACTCTGGGCTGATACCCACTGATGACCCGACACACACGCTTGGGGCCGGGGTGCTGTCCACCCTGGAGGCATCATGGATCTCCACTCTATTGTCAGGATTAATAGAACTGGTGCAAGGGCTTATCTTAACGAAAGGCAGAGGGTCATTTAAGCCATTTGACAAAACCATGTTCAAATCCATGTAATCTGACACTTAAAGCAGAAAATAAGTCCATCTGCAGAATTATTGCAGTGACAACCTTGAAAAGTGTTGCAAATGGCATATGCTCCACTAAAAAAGTCAAATAAAAGACATATTGAGAAAAATGACTGAATTATAGCTGCGACTGATCCCACATTTGCCTCTGAAAACCAGAGGAGAAAGAAGTGGAGGGGTCCTGTGCTCTCTGTTCATCCTCTGTCCCTCCTGAGTCAATTGTTGGGGAAGCATGGTGTCAACCCTGCGCCATCAATCACCTCCTTTCAGAGGAAGGCAGACAAGGCGGGGACCCGCCCCCCAGGACAGGGGGGTGGAAGTTCTCATGCCCTCCCCACCTCCTGAAGCTCCGCGCCGCAACAGACAGAACTCCGACAGCTGGTCTGGCCATTAGGGGTAGGCCGAGACCTGAGGGCCCCCGCACAGCAGCAACAGCTGCCAGCCCACTGCCCCCAACCACCCCACCAATGCAGCTCTATAAAATCTGTATTAGAACAGCAATTCATTGTCATTCCTTTACATTCCTTCACAACGATGGTCACATTACACAACATTATCAATTTTTCTCACTTGAGCAAAGAATACTGTGTGTAATGAATGTGCATAAAAACATTCATATTTTCTGCAGGACATGGTTTTGCAAATGTTATTTATTTAGGGAAGCATCATCAATTTTTCCATGGACACTTGACTAGCAATTATGTAATTTTGCTGTCAGTGGGAGGCTGAGTTAAAGTTGTTTTGATACCATATTTCAGTACTCTTCCTAGAGCTGAAAATGATAGTGTAATCTCATACAAGGCATAATGGCCTGTTGACTTATATATTATAATATTCTTTAATAGTACAACACTTTATCCAATCTGGAAATATATAAATCCTTCCTATATCCAGAATGACAAATTGAGGGAATCATGACAAGGATTATTAGACAATTTATTTGTGTGGTTAATTACATATTTATTGTTTGTTTATTTATTATAGTCATCTAGACTGACTGGTAAATAGATAATCTATCCATTCATTATCTATACCCACTTATTATGGTCATGTGGGGGCTGGAGCCTATCGTAGTTGACATTGGGCAAGAGTCTGTGATATAACCGAAACCTGTGTTCATATTGTTCATACTGTAAAATGATTTTAAAAATATAGAACGAGATGGTTTATATATCTATTGGAGATAATGATACCCCCAGTAAAACCAAACCAAGCTCCAAGTGTGGCTAAATGGTTAATTTTTATGATGTGATTTCCTTCTCCTGAACTCCTTCATCAAAGTTCAGTAATTTTGGTGGAACCAACGCAAGGTATTATTTACCTGACTGTTACTGTATTTACAATACAAATACGTCTGTGTCTATGTGATTTCAGAATGAGCTTTCATTTGAAGATTGCTGTTTGCAAATGCATGCTGATTGAGCTAAATGCATGAGTGTGCTCACTCAGTCTTGTGGGTGAATGTGTGTGTTCCACTGAGTCAGAGAAAGACAAGAGACTGGAGCGTTAGAGGAGATTACGCCACACTCCCTCAGGGCCCTTGTTACACATGCACTACTGGCGGCTGAGTGGTTCCCACACTTACACACTAAGGTGAGAGAGGCTGCACCCGCAGCCCCACCTGCCTCTACATGTCCCAGCAGAGTCCTCCTGAGCCAGGATCTTCCTTAAGAAAAGAACAGGGAGAAAACACAAAACCCGACTAGTGCGCAATCAAAACAACAGCCAGTGAGTAATAATGCCAGTGCGCAACTAAGATATAATTACTACTAAAGCAACCAAGAATGAGATAATTAGCCTGTACCTTCATACCCCCCAAACTCACCTCCTGCTCCATCTACACATAGGCATGCACATTGTTTGAAACAAGGACATCTCCATGTTCCCTACATCAGAGATTACAGCAGTTTAATTATTCCACGGTTTACTGTAAGAAGCCAAACAATATTTGTTGTTTGTGTGTTTTTGCCAGGAAGACCCGTCTGGTTTTTGATGTATGCTTCTATGATATTATAGCTTTGTAGATGGACAGCAGCTATTTATGAGTGTCTGGCATGAATCTTGCCAACATTGTCCAATCTGAGACTAACTCCTTGCCAAAATCAACAGGACTGCTTGCTTTGTCGGCCAAGCAGTGTCTGATCGCTAAATCCGTCATGGAAGCCCCCAGCCCTTTTGTCCAAACCCACTGAAGTGGTGTGAGATTACATGCGTGGTTATTACCCCCACCATCCTCCTATTCATCACAGTGGATGGCCTGTGGAAGGCAGCAGCATTACTAGATCCGGTCAAAGATGTTATTGTACACAGACGCGCCAAAGCAGCTGATGTACTTCATTAAAAAGTGGCTGATGATGCTCTGTGGTCAGCTTAGGGACTGAACGCAAAGATCAAGTTAAGAAAAAGTGGTGAATTTGGTAAATGGCAGGTTTACTGGACACAGATTGAAAAGTGAATGCCACATTCCTTCATCAGACCATGGCTAGCCTAGAGGCACACTTGAGTGATAAAGAAGGCAGTAATAGAATAAGACAGGGTGGGACTAGAGTGTTTGGGTCGATATGGTTTAAGTGCTCTGTGCCTGAGAGCTGACAATCCTGCTTTAAAAAGGAAACTCTTAATGGATTGTAGTGCACTCTGTTTGTAGTTTATTCCAAATACAGCATCTATGCACACTCAGGCAGAAACTACCCTGATACATTATTTGTTATGACAAGGCCTTCTTAACCTCTCTCATTGAGAAAGACTACTGAATTAATGTTTATATGCAGATAATTCTCATTTCATTACTTTATTTTAATATGTCCAGATGAAACATGGGCCATAGGAATTTTAAATCCAGCTTACTGTTATTATTTTTCTCTTTAGACATGGGTCTCATGGGTGTGTATGAAGCAAGTAGTAGCCCTTTTCAGAAAGGCTTGGTTATGGTGGAGAGTTGGTGGAAGGGTTGGCTGACAGCAGCAGACATTCCACACCACACCACCCAAGGGCAGAGGAGAGAGGAGGGCTTGCAGTAATTCCACTTTTATTAAAACACAATGAAGAAGCAACATGCTGGTCCATGGCAGGAGGAGGAGAAAATCGACATGATGGCTAGATCCAACCTCCCTTTCACTATCTGGAAGCCTGTGCCTCTAAGCTTTCATTAATGGTTCATCTTTTCCTCTCAGTGCTCTAATTCCATTTTTTCTTTCTTCCTTCACAGCTTCCTTCTCCACCTCTATCTGCTGTTGCTCAAACAGCTGCCCAGCCATCACTACTCAACTCTCTCCTTTAATCTCTCTTTCTTTGTTTGTTATATCCCACCCATCCTCTCGCCCCCACTCTATCAATCTCTTGTTCCTCCATTTCCTCTCTCATGGCCTTACTATCTATGTTCATCCGCCTCATGTGAGCCCCTCACAAATGCAAGACCCACAGATTCTGCTGTCTGGAAACTGTGCTGCTCCTCCCTCACTGCCTATCTTGTTCTGTGTTTTGCCTTGTGTCCTGTGGCTTTAGGTAAAGGTTGTGTTCCTGGGTGGATCCCAGACTGTGTAGTGCTAATCTCTCCTGAATGGCCACTACACCATTATTGAGGCTGACTTTATGGCCTGAGCAATTTTAAAACCGTGCCTCTGGCCGCACTGACCCCAGCGACCTGGCCACTGTCTCCCCAGCAACTAATGAAGGAGGTGTGATAATGCATGAGAAAGGATGTTTCACCTCAGGATGGCCTGACTTTTGGGCACAGGGCAGACACCATCAGCCTGTCACAAATAACTGACATGTTCAGTTCCTCTGTCCCTGTTGTTCAGTTATTTTAAGCTTCAAATATTCTATCACCTGCATATGTGCTCCCCCTGATGCTTTTAAGCCAGCTGGCATTTCCAAAGGAATGTTTAGAATATAAGGTCAGGAATGCATCATGCATAGATACAATATACTGGATTATCCAGCATTCTGACAAAACCTTGACTTAGTTGCAGCCATCTTCCCAGGGCTCTGCGGAAGAGAAAGGCAATCCAGACAATCCAGACATTCCTGGGCCCTGTTGTGTTCTCTCTTACTCTCTAATTTAAGAGCAGCTGTTAGGGCCTGCAAACCCTCAACCATCAAAGCTGAGTAAGGAGGTGGGGGTGTTGTGTGTGAGGAGCACTGATGCCCCATTCCACACTTCCAAGGTTGTGGCACTGACTCTCAACAGAACACCTGTGGCAGGTAGTTTGGAGGCTAGATTACAGGATAGGGGATAGTCACTGAATGGACCAGCAATAAAAACAAAACTAATTGAAGTGATGGTCCCTTTGGGCACCATCCACCACTAAGACAAACAACCTTTGTTCTGGATTTATCATATTAATCCCCCATTTTTTTTTTATTTGTACCTCTTGTCTAAACGTTTAGCATCTTCTGCTGGCACAGTCATCTACGGCACTGTGAGTAGGGACACTGTGGGAAAAGCGTCTCTCCACAGTTGGGATCAATGAGGGATAGATAAGAGTGCTCAGTGGCCTTGGCTGAGCATGCATGAAAACCCCTTTTTGTATTAGAACATCCTCCCCATTTCTCCATAATATGAGAAGCAGTAAAGTCACCACGAGCATTGCTTCATGTAGTGCAAAAAAGGGGACAGCCTTTAGGGGCAAAGGAACAGGTCAACTAAAAATTTTAAATGTCTTGCTATGTAGGTAACCTCATGTCAGCTAAAGCACTGGTGAAGTTGTGTGTCACATTTACATACAGTGCTGGCAGTCATCAAATTCTTCACACTTCTCTAAATCTAGAAACACCAAAATACTATGGAAAGAGTGGGAGGCTGATTTGCTTGAATAGAGCGAGATCTGGGCAGTTTTAGTTTGTTTTTTCTTTTGTGAAGTACCTTTCACTGGCAAACTGTTTTCAAGTCTATCAGTATTATTGTGGGCATGGATAAACTTTATCAGAATAGGATCAGAGAATGTTGGAAATGTAAGAAGGTGGTACAGCTCTCATGTATACTTAGATCTTCTTTGTGATTCACAGACTGGAAAGCCAAAGTGCCTGCTGGATTGTTTGGGACCTGCTGTTTCGAAGAGATAAACAGTCCTGGAATCACCTGTTGCTTGATTCATTAATTCCTTTAGTCAGAGCACAGAGTAATGATTGCACTGTGTGTCATGAGATCCCATTTCTTGGAAGCTTCTCACAGTGCCATGGCTTCCTCCCAACATATCCAAACTTGAAAGAAAAAAATAAACTGTGTATCTGGAGTGCCAATGAAAATTTGTGATTAAATTGGAGGCAAGATTTAAGCATTTTTAATATGAAACTCATATAAAACTTGGTTCTGTATTTAGAGCAACTCTGTGTGTTTAGGTGTGCAACTGGGCTGAGGTTCTCACACTCTGGTGAACATGTTCAGACATGAAGTCCTTGGGGGATCATAGATGTGGTCCACACTCTGCTCTGTACTAACCCCTAATTACACAATTGGCTCAGTTAAGGGACATAATTACTAGGAATCATTCTGTGATTCGAGCTAGTGGGTGTCAATTGATTTATTTTCCTTCTCCTGTCTCCAATGCACTTGCATGCACTCAGACATGCTAGTACAATAACATGTTGAATATACAGTAAACAGCACTGATTGTCACCCACACAACACAACAATTCCTAATGTCTTCTCAGAGTTGACTAATGTAGTAATTGATTTTCAAATGCTGGCCCACACCATCAAATTGTCCTTTATACCCTCCTGAAAACCGAGGAAAAAAGTATCTTCCATTTTAACTTTTTTTTGTCTCAGTATGAAAACAATGTTCCCCTTATTCCACCCAAACACATGAGATATCATTGGAAATGCTAGGATGCCCTCTATTTAGCACAACAGGACTTACTAGGGTAGCTCAAATGAGTCAAACGATATAGACCAAAAACCAATGTCCACTACAGAGGACATAAATAAATAGGCTGGGTCTCAGGAGGATACATGTTGCGTTTTCTGTTGTCAGATCAGAAACACTGAATTACCCCTAGTCGACGTTGGACTGTTTCTTAAATCTTTTTTTTAAATAATCTTTGTGAATATATGGGACAAAGACTTCTTCCTGCTTAGCAGTGGACTTTGGAGGTGGATTTTCCACATACAGATCTGGAAAAAATTAAGAGACCACTGCAAAATTATCAGTTCTCTGGTTTTACTATTTATAGGTATGTGTTTGAGTAAAATGAACTTTGGAAAATTTGGAG
>JAVQJF010100907.1:0-47397 GCA_036023855.1 Gadopsis marmoratus | reverse complement strand
GCAGGTGCGCTCCCATCTAGATGGGGCGTGGTCATATGGATGGTGCACGCCCCTCCATACTTGGCCAGACCTCCTCCTCGAGCTCCGAGGCCCAGGCCTCCAGCCTGGTCCTCCACATTGTAAAAACATAGTCAGAAAGGAATATTTAACGTTATACACCAAATGCAAGTAGTTGATTATCTGTATAACTGCATACCACAATCTGTTTGATCTGCAGCAACAACCTATACTATAAAGCCTTTAAATGATCATTTTAATGAGACCCAATGGACTGCTCAGGCGTAGCTAGCGCATCTCTCACCTGCACCCCATAAAACCGTTCAATGAGAGGATGTTTGCAGCCATTTTAATGAACTCACAGCTCCCTAAACATCGCCCCAGCAGCCTGAGCAGGCTGTGAATCCCAGAGCTGTAGTTGTGTGTATGCGCGAGTGTGTTAAAACGCTGGCTACTGTACAGCATGTTTCTGCGCACACACACAAACCAGTGTGTTTATAAGAGCACATGCACCAATCCCAGTTGTTTTTGACGTGTAACATTTGGTCCTCAGCCTGAGTGCCTCTGATGAGTTCCGCAGCTCATGTGGGTTAATGCTTTCTGCAGAGGGCGGCGTGGAGGGGTCCTTTAGGCGTCAGCTCAGGTCTCCTCTGCCTGCTCCACCAGCTTTCAGCCTCGACCCCTCTTGTAAGTGCACACCAGAGGGGGGCTCACTGTGAATAAAAGTCGTACATACAGCTTGTCAATTTTTACATGGAACAGTTCTTTCCCAGCAGTCATAGCAGGGATGACTGTGAGCCAGCACTCTGGAACTGAAGCAGCTAAATGGTATTCAGACAGCATTAATTATTATTATTATTATTAAGTAGTTCTTTACACCTGTGCTTTCATACTGTGACACATTATACTACCTTCTGTCATATACCATTTAAAAGGGCCTGCAAAGGTTGTGCACACAAGTGTTTTGACCTGTTTGATGACTTTGGCTGATTAGACCTCTGCTCAGGTTGAAGTCGGGTGGAGCTATGCTGGGAACTACATTGTCGCCAATAGCAAGAATGTACCAATAACAATTATAAGGCACAGTCTCTCAACTGTTTTATAAAGATTGATGCGTAAACTAACCAGTATTATCACGTGACTCTGCAGATCCCCTCGGCTCTACAGCATTTCATAGTCCCGGACAAAATTAGCATCTAGCTGGTGAACATAGTGGAGGCTTTAGCAGCTAAAGAGCCAGCTAAAAGAGTGCATTATAGATTAGAAACATGACTCCAAATTAATGCTAAAGTTGCTGAGGTCTGGTGGATGGGTAAATAGGCAACAGTCTAACAAGATCTCTGTGCCAATTTAAAAGGTGATAATATGTCGGTGTTTCTGCCACCACAAGTGACCCAAAAACAAACGGTTAATGCAGGTTTAAGTATTCAGCTATACTTAAGTCAGCCTATGAGATAGCCACTTTGGTAGCACCACCCTCAGGCCAGGTAATGTTATTTTTGCCAATGTTTTAACAAAATCCATTCAGTGGCTTGGGGGATCCGTGGCACAGACTGGGACATTTCCCTAATCTACGTGTGAAGATCAGTAAGATCCTGTTAGACATGTAAATGAGTTGATATTAACGAAGAGTAGCCACAGATGCTATCAGAGGGGAAAAATCAGTTGATTGAATTGCAGGAACTACTGGAAGACGTCCCTGGCAAAAGAGGATTTTATTGTCTGTCGGATGCCAATTATCAGTCAAATCAATTTTATCAAGATGTCGTTCTGAATGTCATTAGCATGGAGATCCAGATAGACTGCCGGCTATGCACATAAAATGTGTTCAGAGTGGTCTCGTGGTGTGCCTTGCATCAGCAATAACCCCTCTGTCGGTGCGCTCCTACACTATAAACGTGCTGTTTGATTTATAGTGCAGTGAGCACATAGCAGAGAGTGACTAGTCACTGAATGCTAATGTGCCAAAGTTAAGCCTTGCATACAAATGTCTTCCCCCTCGCGCCTATGCCAGCACACTTCTCGGACCGTTTCTCTTTCGATCCCTCTTCTCTTCCTCTCTTTTGTGCCCGCTCTCCTGCTCTTGCTGTTGCTCTGACTTACTTTCGCGCGCTCTCTCTCTCTTGGGAGACAGCACACGGTTGACAAAGTGTTGGGCCGCTCTTGTGCTTTCTGCGTAGTGGAATCGTTTCAGTGGCAAAGACAACACGCAAGCTAGGAAGCGGCTCCAGCGTTTTCCTTTGTTCCCGCTCCTGCTGCTTTCTTTTTCCCTCTCGGCTCCAATCGTGTTCAGAGCCAGATATTCACATGGTGCTTCAGTGCTGAAGTGGAGTCACACACACACACACACAGGGATTCCATACTGTACAGGAAACTCTGTTTGGGGCTAACAGAACTGCACTAAGGCTGTAATTTGTCCATATAATGTGGTGTAGGGGATTATGTGTTATTATCCATCAGAGAAAACCAACATCCTTTACACTGGTTATAACATCATTACACGTATGAAAGAACAGAGACGAGTGTCATCAGAGACAAACAAGTGGGATGAAGCACATCACGCAAAAATGTTCAAAAATCAGCCATTTTCCTACTAAATGCTGGGCCGTGATGGCAGATCTCAGTGGAGCTGTGCTACTCTGCAGCGTTCATGTACGACAGCAGAATGAAGACAATGTGACCCCCTGCGACTTTGAGAGACTGAAAATGAGATCAAGCCCGAAAGATCAGTCTTGATATAACAAGACGCATTTAACCAGTGCCTTTGCAGTGCCTTTCATTTAAGATGCCTTCAGTGTGAAACGATCAAACCTTATCTGACAAGTCCGAGCTCCACGGTGCATTTTCTGGAACAAGCTGAGGACAACAGCATGGGGGTGACTCTCGGCACAGTCATGTTTGCCAGCTCACGCAATACGAGGCGAAGAGTTGACAGATACTAAACAAAGGCTGAGCACTGAAAAATACCACAATACCACAAGCAGCCTCTACATATTTTCCGTCAAATGTAATGAAATTGGACTGAAATGTTGAATATACACAAGAGCGTCTGCCAGGCACAACGTACGCGGACTGTGTGAGACGATTTAATGTGAGCGGCCAGTTAAAAAAAGCGACTTTTGTTTTTTTTTCGTGTCAGAAAACTAAGAACATGTTTTTCAACTCAGTCCCTTGCTATTTTGGCGTATCGCAGAGTTCTAACTGAATGTTACAGCAGGCTATTTTCCACCTTCATAATGTCTGGTTTTCAGTGAGAAAGAATGGCATGCGGCAGACGTCGTTTGCCACCGATTGCCATTATTCCCACTGCCCAAAGCTGGTAAGCAGTCCATCCCAAGCCCAATGTTTAAAAAAATAAAAATCAGCTTTATACGTGCCACTAGAGCAGATATTAGACAGTACTGTGGTGTACTTCCAGCATACTGATGTGATAAGTGCAGTAGCACTTTATTGTTAATCAGGACTGAATAAGTGACACAGTAACATTGTAAAAGAGAGAGCGTATTTAAAAGTGCACAGTCCATACACAGACTTCTTTATTGCCACAGCCAGGGAGATAATGAGAGGAGAGACATGGTTCCAACTCCCATATAAAATTACAGAGAGTGCTCTCTGATGCTGCAGCTCAGCAGCCTCATATCACAAATAATGACCATGAGTGAAATTCCTCCACACGCATAATGATGTCTTTTGTCCTCGCTGCGCTTCTGGCGCCGTGATATTTCAAATTGTTTATATCGTCAACCAGGATCACACAGACCTTTTGCCACCACACTCCCCTGTGATATAGGATACAGTGTCACTGAGGCTCTAATGGGCCCTTTAATCTGCATATCCTTTCAACAGTGCAGCCAGGCGCTGCAGACATGGGTGGGGACAGATGCGGAGGATGTCGAGGAAAATATTTTGACTGGCGATAAACAGTGGCTTGATAATGTTTGGACACACAGTACTTCTGCAACATTTCAATTTTGGAGGAGATTGTGGCTTAAGAAGATTGTGTTGTGCAGGTCTATGTGTTTGTCTGAGTTTATTTCTGCCCTGGACATCTGGAAGTGATTCAGTGAAGTGAATGCACTGAGATAAATCGACTGTTTTGCTGTTTCTTTTTTTTTATTTGAATCTTTTCAATGAAGCACGCCACACGCAAAACTCTACAACTCTCTTGTAAATGTTACATCCCATGCAAACAATATTAATGTGCACCCTGATTTGCCCAGTGAGGTTAAATTGGGGAATTTCCCAAAGGGAATTTCCACTTGGAAGGACCCTACTTACCCTCTTCAACTATGTCTGAAAAGTTTCTGATCCTACATCCAGCACCTTCCAGATGGGAACACTGTCCCTGGAACGTTTTCAACACATCCTTGTCAGGTCAAAACCTTGTCAGCTGTTCAAAAAAAAGTGCGAGCTTCAGGATGCAGCATCCGTTCTGTGTCATTTGTCCTATGTATGCTTTCCCCATGCACCTGCCCCTCAACACATTCATTTAGGAATGCGGAAGGACATCTTTTATGACTTTATAGGACTCCACATATCCCCTTACTGCTGGAAGCCATGGAAACAGCTACAAAGAATCCTAATGTGTAGTGTATTCTGACTGTGTTTCATAGAGGAGGCTGACGCAGAACAGTTGACTTGAGTTATGGATTCAGTTTTATTGCAGACTCCATACCTACTGTGCTCTGATGATGCTTGTTTCTCACTAAAACACACAGAGGCGCACTGAAAATGACTCACCACTGCCGATAACACTCTGCGTAATATTTCAACACATCTATCTTAACATATTGTGTGCTATTTTAAATTGGCACTGCACCGATTACACACGAGGTCAGTTTACTCGTCACGAGGAGTGATAGTCCCATCCTGTAAAAGCAGTTTTCTGTGGTTGTGGCCGGTGGTGGCTCCATGGATGCTTGTGTGGCCTGGCGGTGGTGCACCTGGATGCCAACCGCTGTCAAACTAGAAGAAGAAGTAGTTTTCTGTGGTTCTAAAGGGGAAAACATTTAATGAACTCTGATGATGTCATCAGGGTCTAAATAAAAGACATTACTGAGTTGCATTATGGGAATTGTATTGTATGGTAATCCAGCGTTTTTGGTCTGCGTCTCTCTCTGTCCCAACTTCATGGGAATAAATAGCATAACATAAATGTGTTTTCTGAACTACAATATTTCACAATTCTTGCCAGTGTTTCTCAATAATAGAGAGTCACACAAGAGGCTGGGATGATTTGGATTAGTAACAGAGGTCACAGCGTTGACAAACGCAACCTGAAACATTAAGCCAAGGGCCATGATGCAGACAGGCCGGATTAGATTGAACAATTATCAAACACACATATTGGTTCTCATATAGTATAAACTGACCTTCAAAGACAGATTGTAAATGTTTTGCCATTTGAAACTGACATAGTTCAGTTTGCTGTGCAGGTCTGAGTGTCACTAATTCATCACTGGGATTGTTGCTGTGAACCCTGATGGCAGGCTGTGAATTCCAGACTTTGCATGAGTGGAAGCAATATCAGGTTAATGATGATGATGATGATGATGACGACCAGTGGGTAGGTCAGCCTTGAATATTTCATTGATAATTGCACAACAAATCATGAAAGCAATTTTCTGTCTTTGCTATCATTCAGTGCAGGCTACACAAAGTCCAGGTTGACAAATTGTTTTTATAGTGGGAGGAAGAATAACAGAACACAAAAGAAACCCCAGAATACTTTGTTTCAAAGTCAAAACGGACATTAAAAATTGTACACTCTCATTGAACAACACACGCAGTATACGGCCAAAAGTATGTGGAAACCTATTAGGGTTTTTTAAAATGGTTTGGGCCAGGATCCTTACCTGAAATTAAAGATAAGATAATAAACTAATAATAATAAATGCACATATAAATAATATAAATTACAGAGCTGACATTAAAAAGCTATATATACTGTATATATAGTGTATATATGTTTTATTACTACTATTTTGTCCATATGCAGTCCAGAGGTCTAGAGGTATGAGAGGCAGGCAACACACAAGTGTCCATATACCACTGGCCATGTACTGTAAGCTTCCATCGGGAGGGCTCCGTGTAGGTGCCTCAAACACTAGGCTTCTCCCTGGCCTTTTTTTCCCTCCCCAGTCCTCTCATCACTGCTACTTCCAGCTCTCTGTTAGCTGTGTCCATTTACCTGGGCTTGCCACTCACATTCTCGGAGAGTGTGTGTGGCTGAGCGTCATACCTTATACACATGTTATTTTCACTCTCAGCATGCAGCAATGCCACAAGAGCCAAGTAAAAACGAAGTCCTTCTAGCTGGTTTCCTCTTTTCTTACTGGAATGAAGAGGGGAAATTAACTTTTGCACAGTGAAACCAAACGCATGGTATTTTAGAAATCTCTGGCAGCCCAGAAGTCAGCGTTAATTTGTGTGCAGTGCTCTGCTTTGCATGCCTAAAATGACCTAACCCAACCGCATTTGTTTTGGACTACAACTCGTTGCTTTGAAACCATCAATGAAAGGGAAGGTCCTGCCATGTAATAAAATGACACGGAAAGTTTTTATGCCTTTGGAGCAGGTAACTAATGTGTTTAAGATGTTGAAGAAGACCTCTGGCAGCGAATAAGACTCATTTTCCACTCTATTTGTGCAACAAGTTCTCCACTTTCCACTCCCGATAAAGACTCTTTGTTTTTTTGGTTCCGGCAGAAGTTGTCAGGTGCATCTCTTCCAATACTCTGATGTTTTCTTTTACGCCTGTATCTGGAGGCAGTGATGGAGTTTGTTTACTACTGCCAGACGCACAAGGACAGTGTTGCAATTGTATATCTGCATGCTTTGCGTGAGTATCGGAGTGGGAGAGCGCACACCATTACAAACAACAGGATGTGACAATGCAATGCCCTGAGTGGCCCCCTCTTTCTCGGCTTTACACCAACATGCCAACATCTTGAAGCGCTTAATCTCATCAAGGCTTCTTTTTTTTCTCTTCGTGCAGCCAGTCTCCTTTAGAAGTGGCGGGCCGGCTGGACTGAACACACTCCACCCATATGCAGCATCCCAGAAAGTGTGGACCGAGGCATGTGAGAAACCAATTAGCCCCTGGCTAAATCCTTTGATGATAAGGACCTGCGGTTTGTCGACACAGTAGAAACACAGAAGATGAGATATTCTTTAAGCTACAAAAACAGCACCTTCTGCAGGACAGGATGAGCAAGGGAAAGGAAAAATGAGACCCCATACAGGTGTGCTATTGTAGACAGAAGAATCAGGACTGCAGAGAAGAAGTGCTCCACGGTGAGATAGTAAAATCCACACCGATAAACTAAAATGAGGCTGTAGAATAGAGGATTTATTTCCTACTGGAATCATAATCATTGCCAGAACTGTTTCTTCTCCTGCTCCCAGTGTCTCAGAAAAGAACTTAGGGACAAGCAATCAAATGGAGTCCTAGGCAGAGTAAACCTGTTATACACTCGACAGTGTGGAAGCAGCAGCACTGAGGTCACACATCTCTCTCCCATCCCACTCGCTCACATTACAAAGCCACTGTTCATCCATAAATCTCCACCATCCAGCCATCTGGAGCCCATCTTCACACTCTGACACACAAACCCCCTCTCACAGGCACTGACCTCACTCGCACAAGTCCCAAGTACAAGGGCCCGAGCATGGTATCACTCCAGTTTCTCTCATTGTACAAACATAGGCTCATCTGTGCACACACACAGACTTTCAGAATACAACGCAAACATGCATGTGCATGAACTGTAGACAGCGGACCAGACGGGAGGGGTCGTGCAGTAAACAGTGAGATGATGTAGGAGTGGAAAGTTCTGAAAAGCCGGGCATCGCATTTCCACGCTTCAAAGAAGTGTTTGACTCCGACAGCTCGGTTTGACGCAGGCTGTTGGGTTTGAGTAACTCACAGCTTCACGTGTGTCAGGCAGGTATTCGTTTACCTCCATTTCAAAGTCTCCTGCTAGCGATCTACATTTCATATTGACAGTTCGCAGGGCAATGTTTCATATTTTCAAAAAAGCAAACAGGTGTAGATCCTGGCGGCGCACCAAAACCAAAAACACATGCAGGAAAGTTAGACTGTTGCGCAAAATAAAGCCTCCGAACTGTCAAATAAATAAAACAGCCATCCAAGGAGGAAGCTGTTGTGAAAGCAGAGCTGTGTTAAGCATACAGTGGCAAGAAAAAGTAAGTGAACCCTTACTACACAATGTCCTTACGCTAATAACACACAATTATGTTATTTCATATCTTTATTGAACACACCCATTAAACATTTGCAGTGCGGATGGAAAAAGTAAGTGAACCCTTGGATTTAATAACTGGTCGAACCTCCTTTGGCAGCAATAACCTCAAACAAGCGCTTCCAGCAGCTCCAAATCAGACCTGCACGACGTTCAGGAGGAATTTTGGACCAACTGCTTCAACTCAGCCTTTTTCTTAGGATGTCTGGTATAATGATAATAACTTTATTTATATAGCACCTTTAAAAAACCTTTGACCGACAAAGCAAAAACAGGATACTCAGAAAGCAATAAAACAGAAAGCAGTAAAAGATAAATAAAATAAAGCAAAACAACATAAAGATAAAAGATTCATACAAATAAAAGGAATTAAAATCAATAAAAGCGATAAAAGATGATATAAAGACAACATCACATGAAAGCAAGTCTATAAAAATGGGCTTTAAGAAGTGATTTTTAAAGAGGTTACTGATTCTGTGAGACTTGTCTCTTCCGTTCCGGAGTCGAGGGGTCCTGATGGCAAAAGCACGGTCACCTATAGATTTAAGCCTCGACTTTGGAACAGACAGAAGGGCCCCACCTGAGGGTCTAAGGCTGCGAGGTGGCTCATATGGGGTGAACATTTCTGCTATATAGCTTGGGGCCAGGCGCAGACGTGATCAGTAAAATCAATTCTAAATCGAACGGGGAGCCAATGCAGAGAGGCCAGGATCGGGGTGATGTGACGTCGTCTATTAAAACCAGTAAGAAACCGAGCTGCTGCGTTCTGAACTAGTCGGAGGCGACAGAGTAACTGTTGGTTTATGCCAGAAAGGAGGAGTTACAGTAGTTGAGTCTCGAGAAAACGAGCGCATGAATTACTTTTTCCAGGTCCGAGTGAGGAAGGTATGACCGGCTCTCTTGAGGTCATTCCAGAGCATCTCAATTGGGTTAAAGTCTGGGCCACTCCAAAACGTGGATTTGTTTTTAAGCCATTCTATAGTAGACTTACATCCATGTTTAGGGTCATTGTCCTGCTTCATCACCCAGCTTCTACTGAGCTTCAGCCACTCTGACATTATCCTGTAGGATATCTTGATAAACTTGATGATGGCGAATTGTCCAGGCCCCGAGGCAGCAAGGCAACCCCAAATCATGATGCTCCCTCCACCATACTTCACCGTTGGGATGATGTTTACGTTGCCCTTTTCACGCCATACGTAGTGCTGCGCGTTCTTCCCGCATAATTCAACCTTAGTTCACAGTCCACAAAACATTTACCCAGTAGCTTTATGGAGTGTCAAGTTGCTCTTTGGCAAACTTCAGGCGCACAGCTGTGGTTTTTTTTGGAGAGCAGCAGCTTCCTCCGTGGTGTCCTGCCATGGACACCATGCCTGTTCAATGTTTTTTGCATGGTAGGTTCATGAACAGAGATGTTAACCAGCTCCAATGATTCCTTCAAGCCTTTAACTGTTACTCTAGGGCCCTGTTTTTACCTCATTGAGCATTCTGCGTTGTGCCTTTTGAGTCATCTTTGCTGGGCGCCCACTTCTAGGGAGAGTAGCCACAGTACTAAATCATATCCATTTGTAGGCAATTTGTCTAACTGTGGACTGATGAATATCTAAACTCTTGGAGATGACTTTGTAACCCTTTCCAGCTTTATGTAAATCAACAGTCCTTGATCGTAGGTCTTCTGAGATCTCTTTTTTTTTTGCGAGGCATGGTTCACATCAGCAGATGCTTCTTGTGAATAGAAAACTCAAAATGTTTGAGGGCTTTTCATAAGTCAATGTAATTCAAACCGCCAATCTGGTTTCACTGGTTGGACTTACATTTTTGCTAACTCCTGGTTTGCAAACTCCTGACTCCAGTTAGCTTTTGTTGAAGTCCAGGGGTTCACATCCTTTTTCCAACCTACACTGTGAATGTTTGAATTATGTATATGGACAAGAACAATACAATATGTGTATGTTATTAGTTAAAACTGATTGTGTTTGTTCATTATTGTAACTCAGATGAAGGTCAGACCATATTTTAAGACAAATTTATAAATAAATGCAGGTAATTCTAAAGGGTTCACTTGCTTTTTCTTGCCACTCTATCGGTATCAGAAGGTGCCCACAGTGTAACAAATGAATGTGGGGATGCTGGAGCTGGCATTGGAAGGTTGCTTCATGATGTTTTTTGCAGTGCTTAGTGATGGACAATACTTTCCATTTTCACCTGGCCTTTTCAGTCTAAGATATTTAAGAAGAGAGTAAACAGTAATAGCTTTTCTATCAGAACGTACAAATTCACAGATTAATCTGAGTGAAAAATATATCAGAATCAAAAGAATCACAAACTCTGCAATATTCTTCATTTGTAACTTTGTCGACATAAAGAATTCCCTCATGTCAAATATCCCATTTGAGCAGTTTATCTGTCTTTTAAACATCCCAATGTTGAATGGTAACCAACATGAAGATACAGCCGTTTGCATTGTAAACAGCTTTCTAACTAAGAAATAGTTCCTATGAAAACAGTGTCCAGGGTAACAGGGACACTGTAGTTTCGATTAAGTGAATTTTTGAAAGACCGGGAAAAAAAAGGGGGGGGGACACACAGTCAAATTACACAATGTCAGCATGTTTAATGTTGTGCATAAAAAGCGAGCAACAGCCAATGTGACAAATTTGACAGACAGGTGCATCCTTTCTCCTTTATGTATACCGTTTTATTATTAGAACGCTATTGATTAGTGAGACCCAGGTGATGATGATGACTAAACACTGATGTCAATTAATGCAAATGATATGCTGATGGAATATACTGACAGCTCAAAATAATGCTTCCTGGAGTGAGCTGACCTACCTGATCTGCCTTTCGGGAACAACACCATCAGGATTGGGCAGTTCAGGTACGAGGTGGTATCTAGCAGACAGAACAGACTCAGTGGTATTTAAAGGGCATGCAAAGATGAACGTCTTCCCTCCAGCAATTAAGCCTTTACGATGGGTTCTATAATTATGCTAAATGTTATAGCCTACTGACCAATGTAATACCTCTCTGTTATGTCTGTGTTTGCGTGCGTGTATATGTGTGTTTATGTATTTGGGTGGATCAACATTCCAACTGGCGCAAAGAAATTCCCAAATCTACTGTTATACACCTCCGAACCAGCTTAAACGTCTAACTAAGTTTGGTTCAGTTGAGCTCGGTTCCAATCTAATCCATGCCAGTTGTAATGAGTGCCAAAGGAGCAACGGATAGATGGGATGAGTGGAAGGGATCATTTTCTACTTAAACCAGCAGTAATTAATTTTGTGGCCACTTGTGGAAACAAGATGTGAACACAACATTGACATGTCATCACCCTTTCATTTTAACTTAAGTCCTTTTTATAAATCCAGTAGTGACATTATCATTCATTTGGAGTTGTGTTTCTGGCCTCCTGATGAATGTATTTACTCTTCATTTAGCTCTGTTTTTGGTCTCCACTGTGCCCGAGAAATATCTGCTCTTTAGCTGCTAAAGGCTCCACTGTGTTCACCAGCTATCCGTGGTGGAGATTCAGTATTCATTAGATATTAGATGCAGTATTTGCATCCATTATCCATTATACATCCATTATAAGTGGTGTATTGTATTGTATTGTAAGTAGTGGAGACAGTTGCTGCTGAAATTAGACACTACTGATGGAGACTGGTTATGTGCCATTACTCTTGTGCTCTGAGGACACAGTTAAATAGGTATGTGGAAAACATAAAGAGAAACCACAAAAGCATCTGTATTTCAGCTGTTTTTGAAACGTTTGCTGAATTGTGCAAAGAAGTTCCTTTCTATCAGGCTTTATTGCTGCTACAGAAAGATAGATCTATAGTCGTGGCCCCTCGTTGTATTGTAACATCTATCTGGAGAGAACCTGTGCACACTGCAAATCAATAACAGCTCTGTTTTTCTGATGAACCCCTTCACACAATGTTCAAACTTCAAAGGGATGAAGTCAACATACCTCTAACTTTTCATTCGAAGCAACCTAGTGTTTGTAGCTTTGCTATGCTAAGACCCAAATCCTGAGAAATCTGGTTATTTGACATGCAAACAATGGAGCAGACTGAGGAGGGACCTTTAAATCAGAGGCCATGTGGGAGCCATCACCTCTCTGTGGCATTGCATCATGTCCATAACTCACCGCCGATACTCCCACACAGCAATAGACTGTCTTTCTTCGAGAACATGAGATAATGCATGAACTTCATGGATACACAAGAGGAGGTTCAGCTTTTCTCCCAGCAGGTTAGGAAACACCAAGGCCCCAGGTGTGAGTGTTTACGAAGCAATTACATGACGAGGAGAATTCCCTTTGTGTCAGAGGCACTGAGTCGTCTAGTGGCCTCCAGAGCAGCAAGCTTTAAACCGTAATGGGTCACTAGTGCTGTTCTCCTGTGATTTGGGCTGTAGTCAAGTAAAGCCCTCAGCTGTATTATGTATGCAGAAAACTGGTAACCAGGAACCATCACTATATCTCTCTCTATATATAGGAATATTTACTTACTTGTTGGGTTATAAAAGGCTGAAACCCAAATCGATGAATCATCATTCCAGCCTGAATATAAAATAAACATCACTTGTAACATGAAAAGAAACTACCTATGAAAATTTCAGCTGTGGAGTTGATTTGTTGCAGCTTAGCCATCTTTACTGCATTACAGGAAATTCTACACAATGAAATCCATGAGACCATCAGCCGTAAAAATGAAGGACGGACACATACTGAGAAACATCTGACCTGATGATCAGAGGTCCTGCAAAAATGCAGTCTGGTCTGAATGTACTGTACCTAAATGAGAAACAATACAGGCTACAATGGTTATGTTGATCCACATGAAACTGGTTGTAATGCCGTGAACCATGAATGTCATTGTACTGATTAATCTACCGTTTGTGTCTCTGAGCTGTTTAATGTGGGATTCTTTATCTGACAAGAGACCAAAAACAAACGAGAACACCTAATCAATCCACAGAGCGTCTTTGAAGTGTTTTTCATGTCCATCACTGGCGGCTCTGGGAGGCTGTATTTACTGAAGCTGAGTTGATTTAGACACAGCAGTGCTTTGAGCCTATTGCAGCCAATCAGCATGCTAACACACTCACATGCTGATGTTTAGCAGGTATATTTACCATGTTTAAACTGTATGACATGAATGCCTGAACCAAATTTCATGAAAATCTGTCCAAAGAACCACAAATGTGAACCTTATTGTGGCTATATAGTGAAAGTCAGGAAATCACCAAAGTCATCAAGATTCATCTTCTGGGAACCATGAATGTCTGTAGCAAATTCTGTTACAATCTATCGAGTAAATGTTGAACTATTTCACTTGATGAGTGAAACTAATGTTCATCAGAACAACTTCTCATAGATTTCACCAGCAACAAAGTCTATAAGTGACTTCGGGAATAAAGAATCAAATGAATGCACACATGCAAAAAGAAAGAACAATCTCAGAAAGTCCCATCTGCTGAATTATAATTAACCTGACTATAACACAGTGATGTTAATTGGGTATGTTAAATAACTCTAAGATGCATAAATGAAAATCAAGTAGCTGTTATTTTCCCTGGGCTACAATACCTCAAAACTGTTGGTGCATATAATCGTGTATGTTATTCTCTGTGGCAAACATAGACCTCATGACATAAATAATAACACAACCCAGATTCCCAGTTTCATTAGACACATTTTTGACTTCAGCCACCGAGCCCTGGTGGAAAAGTATGTTTTAATAATCACTTCATGGAATCAAAGATCAACATCTGGTAGAGTAGTGCTGGGGTCCTCTGCTAAACAAGATAAATTACACAAAATCATCCACAATATGGGGCTCGCGTATTTCTGATTTGATTTGCGTGGATGCACATACAATTTGTCTGAAGCTCCCTAATTAGAATTTATCTTCCACAATGAACAGAAAACCGTTGTGTCTGTTAATGTCATTAAAACGACCAGTATGTCAGTTTAATTAACAATCTGCAGCATATAGCCGCCCAGAAAGACTGGCTCAGTCCTATGTGCACCTTATTCTCCCCATACAGAACAGTTTTGATGACCTGTTCTCTTTCCTCCAACATTCTCCCCTCACTCGTTTGACAACTGGATTATAGTGTGCTCCCACAGCTCCCCATACACTCCTCATACACTGGGTGTGGGGTTACAGGAACAATCCGCAGCCATGGTGGCTTTTCCAACACAGAGAATCAATGTCCAACAACTCAGCCTTATGAAGGGTGATGCGTTCACTTACTGGTGTACGTAAGGAAATACAGTTAAGTGGTGGTGCAGTTAGAAAAAACCTGAATGGACAACATAGTCAGTAACTATCTTTGAACTGATCTGCACGAAACAATGCGAGTCAGCAAAGTGATTTGTAATTTCCAACTGCAACTTTTTCATAGCTAACAAGACTAATGTTAGCTTCCTAATATACGATCTGTTTAGATTGAAGAGATGAGGCAAATGATTAATTTAATGCCCCCCAACAACATTTTTTGCAGTTATATTACAGCCAGTGATTCTACCTTGACTTCCTGTTTGAATTATTATTGCTTTGGATTGGACAGGCAAAAAGGCACCAGGCCTTTATCTGAAGCAGGCTTGTATTAGAGGCAGGCCTTTGTTTCTAATTCCCTCCGTTTGATGAGTAGAATTGGTCATTTTGAGCAGCTTCCAGTTGACCTGTTAAAATTACTGCATGAAGCTGTTTTTCAACACTTCCTGTATACGTTTCAAATTATAAGCCTTCTACCGTTTCAGTGGACAGACAACTTTACCCTTCATTTCTTAACAAAGGCTTTTATTGTTTTCAGGAAATTTTCTTGTGGAAAACAATTGACTTGCAAATTTCAGGTACAGCGCTTGAAATGTACCTTGCTGCCATCTTGTGGCGCTTGTAAGTTACTACAACATACAGTTTAGCTGAGACGTAAACACGCCTGCAGTGACTGAAATTGGACAAAAACACTTTAAATGAGTAATCAAGAACAATAGTGTTGAAAATAGCGTGATTATGTTGTGGAGTTTATTAAATTAAAGCAATGGAAATATACCACATTAGTTGGCATGCACATAATATGACAGCCAGGAGTTTATCCAGCCTTGTTTTTTCCCCGGCCTATATGGGAGGCTGGCCTTTATTTGCTCGTGTCAGCCACACCTCTGGCCATTACTGGAGACCTGGCTTTAACTTGACTACCAATTTTTGTTTAAGGAAATACAGGATTGTGTTTTTGTTTTATTTTTTTATGTCAAAACCCAGTGGAGAAGCTGCCTTGTGCAGCTAGTCAAATAATATTTTTTAAAATCTGTTAGTAGGTGGGGCCCTCTGTGTCTGACAAACTGATCAGAGCTCAGAAGACTGCACATGAGGAAAGAAAGCAATGACTCATAATCAGTAGCCCCCTCGCTCATTAGCCGTATGTGCAATACATCACAAGTAGGACTGTGTGTATATATAATCTAGCTCAAATGGAGCAATTTCCTGTGTTTAGGAGAATTTAATTTCACACTAAACCTTTGCAAAGTAACAGCCTTGGGGGTTTATATTGTTTCTATGTGTGTTTCTTCTCTTTTACGTTGGATGTGTAATTAATGGTTAGCTTTTGGTTTAAAGACTGGCTGAAGGCGCACAAAAGGTATATTCTCTAACTTACATATGGATGGCCCAGGAAACCATCCGTATGTTCAGTGAAAAGCAAGCAAAACCCAAGAAAACATTGGAGACGACTGAAGAGACTGTGCTGGGTATCTTTAGCGTAAAGCTCCATTATGAGGCCTACAACACAGCATTCATGTAAATTAGTTGAAAAGCAAAGCCGACACTGAGACCTGATTTACGTTCTCACCCTTTGTGTCTGTTTGTCTGAAGTTTCAGCAGATGAGCTTCTCGTGAGCCACGTTTTATTTTACTACACACCCAGATGTAAGACATGTCGGACTCTCTCATCATTTATCTTGGTGTTTACATGTAACAGTCCTCTTATCATAAACTTTGGCCATAAAACACAGAGAAACTCTTCAAGTGTTATCCATTATTACATTGGACTTTGGCTTTGAGTTTTGAACACAAGGCAGATAATGGAAATTTGAGAGGACCCATAGTCTCCCCTTTTGCTTTGATACTGATGCATTCCACCCTCATCACTGCAGCAGGGCATTTAAAATGAAAAAGATGCAAGTCATTTACATCTTCAAATGTTGCAATCTTTTAGCAAACACAAGAATTCAATACATAAAAACAAAGAGATTCACTATTCTAATTTATGTTTTAAATAATAATATGCACAGTTCATTATGGACATGTGTTTTTCTTTGATCTGACCTCAAGCAAAGCACTGGCTGCAAAGTGTCTTACGTATTGAATGCATGCGAGGGTGCATTGCAACCACAGCATTTCTCAAAGTTACCCAAAGGATCTTGTTTTATCAGACAGTGTATTGATTTTACCTGTCAACATGCCTAAAGTGAGGGCCACACTATGTCACAGTGACAATAACAAATACCTGAAACCATCCGGTTCTAATAAGCAAAATGTTGAGTTTTTCTTGTCAAATCTTTTCTTATTCTACATTCCAAGTAGAGAAACAAAAAAAGCAATTACATCCTTACTAAATCCATATTTAATTGAAACGACTATATGCATGTTGATCAGATATTGTCACTCTTCTGTATATTCCTTTTCTGCTAATGGATTTATGTAACAGTATTTGAATTTCTAATGAACAACACAAGCTCTTTCTAATGTCTATGTCTGGAGCAGGGATCATTTAACACTGACACATTTACAGTCTGTCATAACAAAGTACATTCAGCCTTAAAATGATCTACTCAGATGGTAATGACAGCCTTGAGTAAGACAACAATTGCTTGTAATATGTATGGTGAGCCCACATGAGCCAAAACATTCTCTTCTCTGGGGGCTTCACGAAAAGCCACATCGTTTTTTTATGTGTTACCATCTGAAACTCATTGGCTTCTAACTGACAGAGGTTTTGCGTTCAGTGACTGACATCGTAAAAGCCCCCCAACTTTTTTTTTTTTTAAATGATCAACTGAACTCAATATCCCGCTTTGGTAAGAAATTATTTACAAAAACCTTTAAGAGTATGTTCCCGAAATAAGAGTTAATGCTTCTATTAAGGCAGAGGAGAGGCTTTTTCCTTGATTCAGAGCTCCCACTAACCACTGTTAGGCCTTTAATTATGTGTCTGTAAGGATGGTTGGCATGGGGGGGGGGAAATCAATAGAAAGTCTGTAACGTTGAGCTTGTGCCGCTGTAGGCATCTCTGCTAAGATGCAAGCGTTCTTCCACTGTGATTGATGTCTGGCTTTCAAAGATACTTCTATCTATCTTCACTGCTTGACAACATAAAACTCAGCATGCAAAACCAAAACCAAAAACATCAACATGTTAAGAGTCTGGCAAATACGGCCCATATTTCCCCCCGTACCATGATATCCGTAATGATGGATGTTTTCAATCTGGCACTGCTTCTGGACTTGCTTATGCTATGAACAGACTTTAATAGCACATATCTGTACTTTTATCTACTGTGATGCACTGAGCTGTGTTAACAATGTAGCATCCTCAGGGGGATTAGCTCACATGTTGTACTGTATGTTGTTGTTCTTTGGGAACAGTGACACATCATCACGTCTTAGACAAAAAGCTATCCAGAGGACATCTTAGGCCTACAAAACAACAGAAACAAACAGGGATTGCATGCAGAATACAGCCAAGCCTGTTCGTCCAGGTACAGTCCAGGAGAATTTATCGACCATGTGGTGTGCAGATTCATACAATGCTTCGTCATATTCTGGAAAAGAGGAGCGTTGATTCATGGTTTCTTGCTCAGCTTGATGGCTCTTATCTTTTTTCCTGACAGCAGTCTTTGTGTTTCAAAAACTAAACAATAAAAGCTGGAGAGATATGGCGAGATGGAATGAGACCAAAAATGACCTGCTGTGTGCTCATTTCTCAGCCACAAAAGAAGAGCATGTGTTTTAAAATGCTTTCTTAATTTATTTATTGAACCAGTGTGTTCAGTGTGCGACTGAGGTGAGCGGAATGATCAGCTAAATACAGATGGCATTATGTACAACAATTCATTATTGACACTGAGGTAGTGGTCATAAAGTGATTGATGGAGGAATTTGTTAAAAAGAGTAAAACATAGATTTCTTTAGTGATTATTTTGGCCCACTGAGGAATTAAGTTGTGCCAATTTAAGGAAAACATCTTTTGATTTGCAACTGATTTGCTACCAGATCATCTGCATACAGTCCACTTAATGATGCTCCCACTTTCTCTACAATCACAATAGCATGTTTGAATGTATATTAGCTTTCAAAAGTCAACAGCTAATTCTGTTTTCATCCTTAATAAGGATGAAGAAGGTAATTTAGCCTTATGGTCACTCTTGAAATATTGAATAAAAATGAAGAAGTCTTAGATGATTCTTGCGACAGGTTTAGCAATGATCAATTCCACATTATTCCTTATTTGTTATATTTTGGGAAGTTAGAGTATCATGACAAGAATGAGGTAGATGACAAACAAATGGGTCCTTAAATAAAGAAACACTACATAAAACTGGAATAATTGCATCCGAAAGAAAGAGCATTTGTATTTCTTGGATGCTTTGTTAAGATGTAGCTCAAGAGAGGGATGAATGGTCATAATCAGTGCTTGAATAGTGGAAAATGTGTGTCTCGACATGAAAGAAAATATCTGTTGCACATGTCAACACTCAGATAGACACGTTTACTTTTCTTTTTTCCCAATGTAATAATCACATTGTGCAACAGATTAAAATAGTCCAGAGCAGAGCAGATTAATGCAATCTACAACAAACAAGTTCACCATTAAACTAGAGACATCTGCAAATCTGAAGTTGTTGGTGAGGAATCGTGGTGGATTCTCAGATTTCAGTTTTGTAGTTTCGTTCAGAAAGCTTTCTTTGGTTCAGCCAGATTCGCATTTCTGCTGACTGAAGCCAAAACAGACTTCTCCACCACCACCACCACCAGATTATAATTTCTTAAAGCATTTGCACTTCCTCTGCCAGAACTAGAGCTTGTTTAAAACAAGTTCCAAAGTGCTGCCTGTACTAGCAACACTCAAAAATGATTAATATACTGAGAGGGGCCAGCAACAAAACTAAAGGAACAGAAACTGAAGTCAAGAACATGGCATCCATCAGGGATTAAAAATGACTTCATTTTATTCATTACTTAGAAGGGTGTAATGTGTATGCGCGCCACATAACTGCACATATTTCTCCCCTGCAGGCATTTATTACATTCATTACAGTTGTTTTATTTCAAAGTCAGATGTGCAGTATATTTGGAATATGTCATTTGATATTTGTGACAGTAAAGGAATGTAGCGGCTTTCAGAGGGTGAAACCTCAGCATGGAAAATCACCAACATCAAATTAGCAACAGGTGATTTTTCAGAGTAACAAGGACTGTCTGGCACACGGACAGAAAAACCAGTCCTACTTTGAGCTGCAGCTACATCATCATGCCACACGGTTATATTAAATTGACCAGCCCTACTTTGAGCTGCAGCTACATCATCATGCCACACGGTTATATTAAAGTGAAATGGGGTTATTAGAAATGACTAGAGCTCGGCATCCATTATTTTAGGTCCAGAATATTTGTTGATTATTTTACTAATTGAATCGTGAGATGACATTAAATCAAAAAGCCATTCATTGTACGTTGTTTTGCACACACAACCTTATAGGGGATATTATATCAATGACACATTTGCAACGCAAAACACCTCATTTGTTTTTTCTTTTGGCTGTGGCCGTCGTAGTAGTCGTAGCGTAGGAAAAACAACCTCTGCAATTCTTGAATTGAGAAAGTCTGACAAGCTCATTAATTGGAAAGTGGGTTAATTTCTCTTGATCGTACATCATGGTCATGGCTGCTTTGTTATTGTTTTGAGAATGACTCAGTAATTGTGCACAGAACACCTCTTTGTCTAGTGTTTCCCTCTAGAACAAATGAGTTCACATTCATGACTCACACAACAGCTTGTCAAATTGACATGCCCATGAGCGAACTGTAAGAAGTGGGCATACAGACGTGTAAAACTCTGTAAGTCCATATGGACGTCTACATGGTAATCTATTCAAATAATCCATGACAAGTACAAGAGTACTTCACACGCTATTCATAGGGACATCTGCAACAGCTTCAGGATGTGGGCTAGAAAAAAGGCACTATAGTTAGATTTATTTCAGGGCAGACTGGAGTTGCAGCTAAGTGGCTTCGGTTTGAGATAGAGACTTGTGACAGCTCCCATTTCACTTCACACTGACAGGCGTAAAACACATCAAACATTCAGCTTTAGTTGGGCTTCGAATTTACTGTATAATGTCGACCAGGAACTATATTGTTCACGATATATTCCTTTTTGCTTTGAATATAATACTCTGAGACAGTCCAGACCTCCTGAGGCTGAAAGATCAAACCATATACAGTAAGTGTTATGTTTTGAAAATGGCTTTAACTGAAGTAAACAAGCCAGTCATGGAGCACCAAATCCCTCACTGCCGCAGCACTTGGATAAGTCGCTTTCATGGCATGAATGTAGACATTTTTATTCTCACAATATTTCGTCCTGCCAACCACCGGCCTCCGGAGCCAACTGCAACTTTTCAACACGTCCCCACAGGATTCCTGACATTTTGTCAACCTAGCTAGCTAGCTAGTCAGCTTTAAAGGATTAAGATGTAAAAGATATTTACACGGCTTCTAAAGACGTTGATGGAGCTGACCAGCGTTTGGCAGTAATGCAATAGCCTACTGCAGCACAGTTACAGGAATGTCATTTTCCATGATTGTAACGGCTACGATCGGCCCGATGTTGTCACGGCACCAGCCAGTTCATAACATTCACTATCTCGTCTTTCTCTGCCTGATACTGACCTGTCCTGCCAATCCACATGCAGCTACTCCACCTGCCCTGCGGTAACGGTTTCCCTGCTGTCTTATCACCTGACTACCTCACCTTCTGTCCATCTCCACTAGCACTCAGCCTGGTGGTCTAGCTTGCTTTTGCCCTTGCTATCCAACCCTGATGATTTCTTTTGTTTTAGGTAGCAGTCTAGCCAGGATTAGTGTTGTTATATTACTTTGAATTTGCATCCGGTCCATCCATGAGTCCATCTTCTCTCCCACATGGTACATTTGTTGTTGTATATTTATATACTTTATATCCACTGTCACAATAAACACTACTGGGTTTTTGTTTTTTACATCTTTTGACATACTCTTGTTTGTCCTGTGTTATCATCCCTGCCTAGCCTTAGACCAAAGTAGGGATGTAACAAATGCAATCAATGTATCATGCAACAACAATGGATTAGTTTAAAGTCACTAGCCTGTATTGTGCAAGCTGATAACAACATTCAAACTCAAAATAATGTTAGTCAAACTTTAAAAACAGTGTAACTTCACTTACTTAATTTATCAACATGATGCCGGTCGGTCACGTTCCGTCTACTGTACGCCATGTCACTGTTTTGGCCGATGCCCAGGATGCTCGCTCGCGCCTACTGTGTGAGAACGAGCAGCAACGCTGACTGCACTGATCTTTACGGCCAAGGGTGTCGATATAAACAACGGCTTTCTGAAAACATTAACCAGGATTAATTGCAATGCTCTCATCTGTAAAATACTGTACATACCACTACTGCTAAACTCATCCAGAAAACATCTTTGAGTTATGGCTCACTTGTTGATATTCACAGTCATCATCCTAAGCCAAATATCCAATTGTTTTAAATGATCTTCTAGGTTCTCAGGCCAAAGGACAGTATCCTAAATCATGAGTCGCACGAGTAACAGAATGGTTCTGGTGTAATACAGCTCTCTGGAAAATAGACTGACTTCATAGAATGCCTTGCTGCGATGAACGATAGATATATGAGTTGAGAAATCTATCAAATCTAGTGCAGGAATGGGACCTATAATGGATAATGTCGATGTACATGAATTAAATTTGGAAGAAACCATTTAATCAGCTTTAAATCAACATTTGCTAAATTGTAGTGTGATTCTTGTGTTAATTCATGTCTGACAGACCAATGAAAGTAATCCTGCACCCAGAAATCCAAGTATTCAACCCTTCCGCAAGATCGTTCAAATAACAACCTGCTGTACATCGACTGCTGTGCTCGGCCTTGGGTGGGGTTGCGAAACCCTCAGTCTGACTGATGCCACGGCCTTCGGAGGGCCTGGCCAAACACATGGCTGGTACTACTGTGGTATTTGCCTTCTGGTCGGAGCAGACATTTACAAGACGTGCCACCCAGTGAGAAGGCAGTGCCCATTCATCACAGTGATTATCAGTGGGAGGTCCAGTGTCTCCCCCTCTGTCTCTCTCAGTGCATGTCTTATCTGACAGTGTCTAAACATACATTCCTTATGACTCCATGTTTAAAATGTACAAAATGTAATGATTCCATTGAGTCTACAAGTCTTTGGATCAGGTGTAACCATGAGACATGACCTATGCACTCAATAAGGCACCCTAAAGCCAGTCCTCCACCTTTAGAAGTCCAAGCTGTTTTACCCCCCCCCCTCAGTGGACAGCTGAAAGTCTCTGAGGCTGCTGAGCTATGTGTGCTGTGCTCTCCAGTTTACGAACCCTCGATATGTGAAAAAGATTGTGTTTTGGCAGGAGCACTGACAGAGGGCCAATATGGAAATTATCAGTAGGAGCCTGGCTGTGGAAAAGAAGCTGTAGATCTAAACTGAAGCCCCCTGATCCCTTGAGGAGGATACAGTTCTCACCACACTCTTTTTCTGCGGAGCTTCAGGGTGATATTAAACTTTTTGACAGAGCTTTGAAACCATTTCCATTAAGGCATTTCTCACAAGAGAAAGTAAAGAGTAAAAAAACTAATTAGATGAAATTAAAGTCACTTCCAGAAACTTGAAATAATGATATAACATTATGTTTGTAAAGGAGCAATCCAATTGCACATTCTCTGCTCACGGTAAAACAAAGACAAGCAGAGGCTTCTTTAGTATTCTGTACAAGATGGGTACTATGTAATGTGGCTTCTCAAAAGTAGGAAAACATGAGCTTCCATGTCAACAAATATAATGGTGTCAAGGGATATGCATTATGTGGGTATCAATATATTCACCTCAACTAAGAGATGACATATAACTTACCATTTTGACAAAAAGGTTATGAAATCATCAAATGTTGAAGCTTGCATCTTTGTTTGTTTCCACTCATTTCAGCTTTATTTAAATGAATTAAAATGTCTGGTAAGGAATATAAAAGACTGAAAAACTTGGGATATACAAACCAACTGGCTTTGTCATGTTAATGCTTGGAAACCACAGTTTTTGCTGTTCCAGAAGGAAGCAAGATTGATAAAGGTATCATTCACACAAGATAATAATATATGCCTATAACAAACACAAAGCAGAAAGGAAAAGCTTTTTCTGCTTTTCATTACATTTAAAGCTTGCACTGCTTTCCTTGTGATTTTACAGTTGAATTTAATGATCACAAAAAATGATCACATTTATCTTTTATGTACTGCTTACAGTGACACTGACTTTTAGAAATGTAGCCAAATGTAGATGTAGCCAAAATTTGAGCACTGAAAAAACAAAACAACGAGCTGAAAGTCACTATAAAGCTCTGTAGAGTGAGTGATAATTCTCTGTGGGTTCATCATTACGAGTGACCTCTTTCACATACAAGCAGTCATGTCATCCATTGTTAATGAAAAATCTTGATTATAGCTGCTTTAGTGTCAGATTAAAGCATCAAATGCTTGCCAACTAAAGTCAGAATTTAACAATCACAATCATGACATGTCCAATATTTTTTCTTTATTATGTCTTGTAAAATAATAAAACTTGATTGTCAATTCCTGCAACTTCTTTTATGCTCCAACAGCAACAGTGAGGTGAGGCCTGCTGGCTCCGTTTGTTCTTTCGCTCCCAGCGTTGGAAGAGCGTATAAACTATTTACTTTGGCTAAAAGTTGCCAAGAAATGTATCCAAGACAACACTGGGACAGACATACGCAGATCTTCTGAGCAACCTGTGACTTTCATTTTTCTTCCTTCAACAGAGAAAAATGACACTGCGCTCACATAACACTACTCACAAACACCCTATTTTTAAAGAGACGGCTGTCACATTCTGGGTTTGTTGACCAAATAACGTCTGCTGCTGCAGACGGACACATTGCTGACTACAGAGGATCTCCACAAGCATTTCAAGCGGTGCAGCACAGTCTGAGGTATATTCTGCATGCTATATTGACATGTATTTCACTTAATCTTATTCACCTCACCAAAGTATTTCCTTTATCTTGTACCAATATGATTTTGATCTGATCTTCCTCAAGCCCCTGTCAAATTATGTGGCTGTTTGTTCTTGATAGACCCCAAGGTAATTCACAATCACTGAAGTAAAGGATATGGACAACCAAGTAAAAAAATAAAAATAAAGTATTTACGGCAAGTACACTTAGAAACAGAGGAATGAGATGCAGGTATTGGAGACTGAATGAACTGAGAGACAAGTGGATTATTTCATCAGCTCTATAAATCAGTCATGTATTTATGGTCAGGCTGAAAAGAATATGATAGAGTTCTAAATGTATTTTTTACATATGTACCAGCTTTCATATTGCTCTGTATAACACTGACATAATCCGGTTTGAAACGTTTAAGGGACACTGGGGAGGCCTGCTATTCTAAGAGGTCAAAGGTTGAGGTTGGGTTGATAAAAAATAAGTGGTTGTTAACATGATACACATAAATTCAAGTGTCATTATAGTTGTTAAAAGGTAATAAAAATAAAATGTGGTGTGTTGCCAGGTAGTTCTGCCAGAGCACGTTTCCTTTCACTTATCCACCTAATGCCTGTTTGATTTGATCATTCACCAGAACTAATAGACAACTGTGGGGGTACATGTCAGATTCCCATTTTACAAAGGAAAAACCTCTGAGGTCATCTTACTCCCTGGTCCCAAACCATCACATTTCCATACATAACTGGGCTGAGCTGAGGAGACAATGGCTGGACACATACTGGACATAAGTGATCGCAGCAGATGAGTCTGAGAAGACTGCATGAGTGATTTCATGAGGTGAGAGCAGGTTGATTGTTGGAGCTAACAAAGTACCACCAGCCCTGTTTTTGCTTTTCTTTACTACATTTCCACCGCACTGAAAATCAGAACATAAATGTTCTATTCTATTCTGACAACTTGCAAAAGATGAGAAGCTCTGTAAAACTGCTGTGCAAAATACACTGTCCACACAGCAACACATGCTCAGCAAATGGCATAACTAACAACAGAAAGGGCAAATCCAGCTTTTTCTTTGCGGAAAGTGTGGAATTCCAATTCATCATTGCTCAGGAAGGGTGTATTCCTAGTTACAGTGTGAACTATGACCTTTTACTATATGACGATTGGAGATTGAGTTTTATTCTGGTCTCTTCGGTGGTTAGACAGGAAAAAAAGAAAAAACATTTCTAACATTTCTTAACAAGGATTTCAGACAATTCGTCCTAAAACAGAGCTATGGTATGATTGAAATAACACCCGCAGCATTTATCTTGAAGCTGTGTAGGCCAGAAATTGGACTTTTTCTTCCTTTGAGTACAGAATTTGACTCCTGTGGGTTGTGAAAAGGGACTCAGCCTCAGATAAAAAGATAATGTTTTCACTTGCACAGGTTATGGACGTGGCTGAAACTGTAGCATCTGGGACACATGTTTCAAACAAACTGGAGGAAATGATTCTGCAAGGCTCAGCTGTTCTTTTATGAAATAAAAAGTATTTTATTGTAGGTCTAAAAGTCAATTTGCTCCTTCAGATTACAGTTTATCAGGCTGGAATCAGCTTTGTTAGTTAAAGGATGCGATCAGTTAGGGGATAGAAAGTGAAAAGATTACGAGGTTAAAGGAACACGCAGATTTGATTTTTTGAAAAGAGTTAAATGAGACAATCAATGCCACTCATATATGTACAATAAAAATAAAGCTAGGGCTAGCAGGAGATTAGCTTAGCTTTGCATAAAGACTGGAGACAGCTAGTGTGTCTCTGTCAAAACATTTTAAAACGTGCCCACGAGCACCTCTGAATTTGACAAATTAACATCATGCTGTATATTTGTTTAATATGTATCCTACGGACACCGAAGTAGCCAGCTGTTTTCCCCTGCTTCTAGTCTTTATGCTATCCAGACGTGACTCTCTGAAGTCTGACGCTCTTAAAGAAAGCAGGCAAGTGTATTTCCCAGAATGTCAAACAATTCCTTTTTTCAATTCCTTTTAGGGGTGTTATATAAGCAACCACTCCACGCATACAGTTACCTCAACATTTATTTACTTCTTTGCTTCACTGGTCCTTCAGGTGACACAATCTGACGGCAAACTGCAAAGAAGATAAGAGAGTCTGTCAAGGTGCACGAGCGCTGGGAGATAATGGGAAAGGCAGTGTGGTCAGTGTGAACACATGAAGAAACCCATGAAACAATAGGAAACACATGTTCACATATTCCCTTTGGGAGAGGCCTATGGCAAGTGGTACTTACATGCAATCATGTCTAATGGGATGACTTCAGTTTCAAGAGGGATGGAATAGAAATCCCTGATGCAAATGTACAGTAAAGCTGAATGAGAATATTCAACACTACTGACCATAACAGCCTCTCTAATTAATTGGAGGTAATATGTTCATCATCACGGAATCCACGCAGGCTGACTGGGATGGATTGGTGGCTTTCCATTATGTCACACATCAGGCTAAATGTTCTGGCCCTAAGAGTATCAGCAGCCATCCTGTAAATGGGAGCTTGTAATAGCTTGTCTTGTACAATAAGACTTTGTGTGATAAGAAGCGAGGGCAGCAGCGTGCTTGCTTTGCATGCACACTTCCCTTGTGCTTCCAACTTGGCAACCGTCAGGGGCCAGTTTGCCACATGAGTGCGTGCCAACCGTCACCACATCCTCGGAAAAAAAACAGGTCTGACTGGTCAGCTCTCTCATTCCTGTAATGTAAAAAACCCTGAAATAGCTGAATACAGATGGAGAACATGAAGGATGGAGTTGTTTGTGACAGAAGTATGCCACTTGGGGTATTTTGCTGTAACAGCAAATTAACCATAGCAACATCAGCTTAAAAGATTCCATGAATGAGTCTTATGTGACTTATGAATGAGCAGATAATAGAATGAAAGACCTAACACTATCCAAAATCATCTTTACTACTTAGCAGCGATAATTACTCCATTTCCTCAATATCCCGAGCTCATTAGTGTGAGCGTTTGGCTGCAAATTAAGTCCACAGGTGCTGAGCTGGATTGTTGCACAGTGCTAACCCTCCCTACCCTGCCACCTAGAGGTTCTAGTGGTAAAGTGAAACCCCAGTGGAGGCTCTCACTCAAGGAAACTATACATTACATTATCACTGATTACATAAAAGGGTTAATTCATTAGGTTAGTTTTGTTAAGTTCCTATTTAAATCATTCTGATGTGCACAAATGTGTACATGCAAAAAAAAGTGAAATGAAGGCAATTAGGTTACCAGTGAACCTTAAGAAAAGGGGCACTGAAGCAAATGAAGCCTGAGTGCCAGCTGAGAACCTTTATGTGAATATAAGAGCAGACACACTGTATCATAGCTGTCAGTAATGGTCTAAATTTGGAGGCCCGACAACCCTTCAAAGTAAGTCTGACCTACATGAAAGTTTTCAATTGTTTACCCAGACTGCAGAGGCGCAAAGGCAAAAGATCAAGTGCTCTTCATAAAGTTTTACAGTCTTTCTGCCGTGGCACAAAAATGTGAATGAGTTCTTGAGTTTTTCCCTGGCACAACATCCGAGCCTGAGAGCACAAAAGAGCACGTATTGGCAACCAAAACCCGAACCCGAGGCCACAGAGATACACAGTGATACGGCAAAGGCCATGGTTTTGATGGGAAGAACTGTCCGCAGGCAGAGCCACATCCCCAGCCACTGGCATATCTCTGATCATAGCCACATAGCGTGATCTTAGAGGCACTGAAAGACCACTAAAGCAGTGCCGCAGATGACTCCAAGCCCCCAACCACATGCTCTCCGGTACTCTAAGATGCAGAGCAGAATGAGTCTCTCCAAGTGTGATGTCAGTCCTTCCAAGGTCTTAAACCAGAGCAGTGTGGTGACACTGGCTGCATACCCTCGCTACGTCTCTCCCTCTACTCTCCTTCCTGCCACTCTGCTCTGGTTCTCCTCTCCGCTGGTTGGAATGGCTCCCAGAGGTCCGGTAGTAGTGGCTCTGCTCGACTTTAGAGGTTGGCTGTAGGTCCCTATCAGCTAATCAGCAGATAATACCCAGCCTTCTATTGTAGTTTTCGATCATGTACAGATGATGAAAATGTACACGGTGTGCGTAAATAACACAATCGCTGAAGATAGAACTTAAAATCACAGATATCAAATGAGGAATTATCACAACCATTGTCTTGCTGCTGTCTGCTTTCACTCGTGCAAGAAATGAGTGCTAGTCCAAACACCATTACTCAGTGTCTCAAAGTGTAAACTCATCTGGCTCTGAAATCTCAACTGGAGCATCGCCTCGCATCTGTTTGCTGCAAATCAGGCTTTTCAAAACAACTTGAAGAGGAGACAGTCAAACCTCAAGGGTCCTCATCACCGCCACACATGTGGAACATCCATGTAGTTCCAGTCTGTGAAGTGGGAAACTGCAAAAGACGTGGACTGGGAGAGCTTTAACACTTGCTTGGCTGCTGTGCAATGGAGCAGACACAGTTTATGGTACATTATAAGACTGTTCCCCCTGTAGAATAGACTCACTTGTTATAAGGCCGGGCCCAAGCTCATCTTGAGTCATTTATTAGACTATTTCTGTCCACAAGGACAGGGTAAAACCTGCTACAGTATGTTGGAAGGTCAATAAGTAAAATGTTAAGTTAAAAAACAGACGATTTAACACAGGTTAATAGTGGAAAAGCTGGGGTTGAAAACGCTATTTCCATGAACACGTAACAGGTCCAATACTGCCCTCATCTGACGGTGATTGGTATTACAACTGCAATGTCTCACAGTATTTGAAAAAGCCTGTAATTGACTATTCTCATGATTTGATATTCACCTGCCGGCAGCAATTAACACAAAGCAGCTTGAGCTAAAAAGTGGTTTGTTTTAAGTGCTTTACTTTCTTTCTGTCCATTGATTGTTTTTTTTGACATGTACCGAGACGCCTTTTGCATTCAACAATAGCGACGAGGGAACGCAGGCACCGTTAAATATCGTGCGAGCTCAACAGGCTTTGACTCGACAAACAGGAACAAATGTGTGAGTCGCACAGATGAGAAAACCGTGAAACGACAAAACACTTCATCGGAGTCCCGAGGTCAACATATCTCGGGGCGGACTTCCTTGTCGGGGTTGCTATGGTTACCGGCGATGACTTTGCTGAAGTCCCGCCCACCACGTTTTGCCTCGGTCACATTCCCGCACTGCGCGCCAGCTGACTTGTAAACAGCTGAGGGTCACCGGAAGGCGGACGCGGTCTCACGCAGACCCGGTCACCGAGTTCCACTTGTCACAGACCGGTACGTACAGAACTACACCAGCAGACACCTCAGCCCAGTGGCCCTGCTCGCCTGTACTACAACTACAACAACAACAACAACAACAACAGCCGCTGTCTACCTGCTGGGTGACGCGGGGTTCATGTAAAAAAAACAAAAAAACAAAAAGCCACGAGCCTGCGGCGTCAGCGAGGCTTTGTGTCACAGGAAGCGCGTGGAAGAAAGTGTGCGCGCGGCCGTCGGAGGGGAAGCGAGCGCTTTACCTTTGTCACACGTGTTTTGCTGATTCTCGCTCGTCTGTTGGCTTGTTTGTGACATTTGTTCTGATCTCGTATCGATTCAAGTGCTCGACAGATGCGCCGTGAGATAAAGTGCGGCTCTTCGACAGATGACCGGTGACGACGGCCACGTCCTCGCTCCAGGAAGTAGACGTAGGCCTTAATGTTCATTTGACATACCTGCAATGTGTAGTTTTGTTATTTTTTTGTTTTGCCAGATTTGTTGGGTTATTCTTTATTTATTTATTTATTGCCGTGCAAAGCAAGCTTCGTGCTTTGACGGTGTGGGAGGATGACCCTGTGAAGTTAGGGACCGCCAAAGTGCAGGACAAGTTTAAAATTTAACACGACAAACAAACTGCGACAGCAGTGAACACAAGGCATGACTTTTTCCACTTCAGGTGGTTTCAGGAGAGACACTGTTGCTACAGCAACTCCCGTCTTTCATTCTAGTTTTTCAAACATGACTTTGAGGAGGAACAAAACAAAGACAGAAACAGGTTTCTTCCTTTGTCATCATGACGTCTTAAAACCATCTTCTGGGCTCATACAGTGTTTCACAGTAATTCCAGCTTTATGTTTAAGTGCAGAAGACGTGGCCTTATTTGTGCCTCTTAGACGGCCTGTGCACGGTCACTTTTTGTGTCATGAAATTTTTGATTGTGGCTTTTTAAAAATAATACTATTGTTGGTAATAGTGACCGTTTTGTTGGGGCAAAAGAATTTGTTATTTGTTATTTGTGGTGAGCAACTAAACTTTGCTCACCACAGTGTCGACTTAACATGTGACTTGTGGGCACTGTGCAACCTCTGTATGCAGGTAGACAAGAGAAACTCACAGATGTATCTCATTAGCACATATCCTGTCTAATGTAGTGACTATTTAGGACTATAGGTAGCGCAAAACACCTGTTAGATGGACTGTTCCATTCACCGTCATGCTTTTTTTAGTTACTTTGTTTGGTTTTAAACACGGTTTCAGTCTCTGATTGGACATATCTTGCTGTAGCTCTAACAGCTGTTGCATGTCAAACACCGAAACAGATAAGATAACTGCATGCAAAGCAGGAAGCTACGGCATTTAAAAAAATTGGATCCTAGGAAAGTGACAAATAGTTTAGTCTCAGCACAAATATTATTTTAATCCCTGAACTAATTGAAGTTAGACGGAGACAGTTTAGTGTTAAATCTTGTGCCAGATGTGTCTCCGTTGCGTAATCTGCATGGAAGCAAGCATCGTTGCAAAAGCCGTCCGAGTGTTTTTCTTGTTTGATATGCTTCAGCTCGAGTCCTGTTTCACTGGCCACCTGCCTCAACACACTTACCAAGTTTTAACAAAGGAGCCCTAAACCCTTCTATGGCTTCTGGCTAGTCCGTAAAGATTAGACAATATTATGTATTATCTTGTGGCCGAGACAAAAACACTACATCATTCCTTCCAAACAGCAGTTGGCCGTGGTTCCCTTTCTTATTTCCTCCCTCATGCTTCTGCTCTGTCTCTTGTTCCCTGTATGTTGGTGCCTTTCCTCATGACATCTGCCATACTTGCAGTAGGTTGCACAATGTTTCTCAAGCATGACCAGGCATCTCCAAGCAGGACATATTCAGAACTAAACATGCCAAATTGTAGTAAAGTTGAAAACTAATTAAAATGCTTGCACTCATTTTCAAGTACTTCTCTGTAAACCAAATGCTTTAATAATCTTTTTTTTTAGGTTTATTTTATTATTGGGTCATAGCTTATAAACATTAAAATATAATACGAATGGGAGATGCAGACAGTAAAATCTATTTTAGATTAAATGTATTAATTGAAAATACTTAGTGAACTCTGAACAAAAACATACATTTATAAGTGTGTGTGTGTCTGAGCCTGTATTCTCTTCTGTCCTTCTACCTGCCTACATGCATGTCTTATTTTTTCCTCACACACACACACACACGCTGTCTGATGCTCTTGTTAATGAATCGACTGAGCCAATTCATGGTGCGCAACAACCTCCAGAAGTTAACCTTCCAAACCAGTGCACATAGAACTGCAGTCGGCATGAAACCCACAACTGTCAGTCAATATTTCCAGGCAGACAAGACCCTCGTCATACCACAACTTTCTTTTCTCTCATGGGTTTACTGTCGGATGACATTAGTCTCAGCAAGAGTCATTGTCCCTGAAGTAGGTCTACAGCACGCAGTGAGCCATGTGCACCTGTATTTAAATAAGACCGATAGTGTGTGTGAGAGAATTGCAGAAACAGTGGGAAAGAGCATTAATGAACATACAGGTTTACATGACGACAATGACGCGTTCACTGGCAGTTTTCCTTTGTTTGTTTTTTACTGTGAATATATAATTACCAGTATAACGAATTAGAAACTGAATTAATGTGCCGTTTAAGATACAAATGTACTCAAATTCTCTTAAGTATGTTCTTTTTAATACACATGTTATTTACTTTTTAATGTGCTGAGACGATGGTATCCTTTGTTCTCTTTCTGATTTATTAGGATCAAACAGCATTCCTTTTTATAGACCTTACAATATGTACATATTTTGGTGCAGTACATTTATATATTTATATTTATAATATTTGTAACCGTTTTCATTGGGCAGGGGGGCTGTACTTATTTAAACTGAAGACTCTCCTCCTGTCTCTCTCCTAGGTTTCATCGACTTATTAAAGAGGTGGTTGCTAAGAGATGATAATCTGCGACATTGGTGAGAGCCTCTGATGTAGAGCGGCCTGAAGCTCGACTTCACTAGGATCTCTTTCCTCCACACCTCTGTCTGCACCTGGCTCATGTGAAGGACGCGGGAAACGCTCATATAGCAACAGACTTCACAGACACCATGGCAGCGTTTACGTCTGCTCGTTGTTTCACCACCAGTACCCCGGCCACCACCACAGCGGCCCGGACTGCGTGGGAAAGGCAAGGAAGCGGCGAAGAGGCGGGTAAATCTGAGACTGGGCATGTGGGACAAAACACTATCCTGGAGAAAACCCACGAGTTTTTCCAGATGTGTGACATCGAGAACAAGGGCTTTATCAGTCGGCGAGACATGCAGGTGAGGTTTCTGATACAAGGGTGAGCGCAATGACTGAGCTCTGATGTTTAAAGTAGTGTAAAGACTGACCTTTTGTTGCATAAAAGTAATTCAAATAGAGACCAAATGGTTACAGTGCATGCCACATGGCCACAGCCGTGCACACAACCTTTGTTGCATGTCGGACCCCTCGCTCCCCTCCCGTTTCCTGTCTGCCTCTTCACTGTCGCTGTTTAATAAAGGTTAAAAAGTCCCAAAAATAGAATCTTAAAGAAAAAATAAATAAATATATATATATATATGTACTTTAATGATTTAATGTTAGCATTAATTACGTTCAGGGGGCAAAGCAAATTATAGAAACACGTTGTTACTAACTTTAATTACTTGTGGGGACACCTAATCGACAAAGCATCAGTGCTGTTTGGACCAATCTTTAGCATCCACAGCGTACAGGGCGTCACGTTCACATGTTCATCATTTATTTGAGCACAAAATGCAGGGCTGGTGTGTGCACTCATTAGCGATGCTGAACAGGACACGGAGAGGACATGTGCCCCTTTTTCAAAGCGGCATGAAAGAGATGGAGACAGAGAGTCATGTGGAAGCTTTGTCATGCAACTCCTCCACTCACATTATTGTGCAGATTTACTTTCCCTTCAGATACTCATCCCTGCCGTGGCTAATCCTTTGATGAAGCACTTGTAGGCTCTCGCTCCGAGGAGCGTAAATACATAGAGGGGAAGCTTTGATCCAGTGTTTATGATAATGGCTTGGAAATGAGATGGTGAGCAGGACAGCAGTCCTTCTATTTATATGACCATCTGTACTGAAGGGTACATTCCATACTGAAAAGCAGCACCTGATGCTGGTACATATGTTTGTTTTACACTTTCCATGCATCTGTTAAAGGGTGTAGATGATCTAACAAGCTAAATGTGTGCTAGTACTGCTGCTTACATTTATTTGCGCTCTTGACACAGTATTTTCAGTCACAACATTTTCACGGCTTAAAAGTAAAGTTTCGCACCATAACCACCAACACGCCAGCTTTGCAGTTCTACTGTTTGCTGACACAAGGGCCATGTTCTGCCCACATAACACTTTACAAGACCATCTGATAATCTGGATGCCACCCTTTCCCTGTCAGCTCCCCTGGATTGTATGGGTGGCCTCAGTCAACATTTGCATCAGTGTAAACGCGCATAAAAACCAAGCTGCTTAGAGGTGTGGCTGTGTTGGCTTTTCTTGTAAATGGTCCAGCAGTTACTGTCATGGTCGGAAGACCGTTCGGGAGGTTCTCACTCCGTCGTGTCCCTTTTGGGTTAACCCTTTGGTTAAGGAGCAGCTGTCACGGCTCCCTTCTGAAATAGTGTTTCGGTCTACTTAAAATATTTGGTTAAAGGGCCCTTGACAATCTGACTTGAGCCAACATCTGTTCTAGTGAAGCTGCCCAGTGGTCATTGGACACTGTAGCTGTACTGGGAATGGATGTTTTTAACCGTATGAGTGTGAAGCACTGTGTTGCTGAAGATGATGCCTGTCCACATAAACATTTTCTGATTCATATAAGAATGGGGGAGAGGTTATTTGGAATATAACGCGCATCCTGTGTTATTAGGGCTAATTTATCCAAATGTTTGCTGGTAAAAATATCTGGGAAAGAACCACTGTTCCGTTGATGATAGCCACTGTGCAAATGACTGTCCTAATAAGTACCAAGTAGCTGTTGTTATAGCTACAGTATAGTTAACGGCCTTGAGGCTTTGTTCTTGCCAATAGCAGCTGTGTTTTGTGTCTTGTTAAATAGAGGCTGAACGGCGGGCTCCCTCTCAGTGAAGAGGAGTTGGAGAACGTTTTTGATACCCTTGATTCTGACGGCAATGGCTACCTTACCCTCGACGAGTTCTCCTCCGGCTTTAGTACGTTCTCTACTTAAACCAATGCTACCAGTATCACCAGTCTGACGTTTCGAATTGTGCACTTAAGCTCCTGATTTTTCTAGGTGAGTTTTTATTCGGCCAGAAGATTTACATAGAGGAAGGCATGGGCGAGAAAAACCCCTGTAAAAGCCCAGAAGAGGTCCTGTACCAGACCCAGTGGGACAAGAGCCTGGAAAGAGGCGACGAGGATGAAGAGGAGAAACATTTTTGCATGCTTATGGAGAGCTTGGGAGCCAACAGTGTCTTTGAAGAGTGAGTACTGTATGTGCTTGTGATTACGGCATGTGTGCGTTAGGTCTACTTCATATCTCTGCGCACTTTTTCAACGCCTCCTTGAAGTCTACACGATATTTAAAGTGATTTTGCCTGAGACTATAATCAGCTGTGCAAACTAAACAAGACTTGGACGTTTCCACTCTCAAGCAAAGCTATTCCTGTGCTCCCTCTGTGAGCAATCTGTGCTCGGCCTCTCCGTATTAGAGCGTGACGGCTTAAAGATATTCAAGTAAGCTGTCGCAACTCCTGCCTTCCACAGTAGATAGGATTGTGTTTGAAACATAGGAATTGAGTATTAAACATTAGGATTTGTGAAGAAGTTTGAGTTCCAGAAAACAGTCACACTTTCATACAATATCACCTAGTGATTAGTAACACTAGTTGAAGTCTGTTTAGACATTGCTTTGTTAGACTGAAAGATATATAATGACAGGATCTTATGAAATGCATGACTAGACTCACCTTTGACAAACAACTCCAACTCAATAAAAGTAAACCGCAGTGGAGGTGGATGCCAGATTTACACATCCTATTTGCTACCGCCTACCTGGTTAGCCCGAGTTGACGTTTTCAGATCAGAGCAGTTTGTGCAGCACTAACACATATTGATGTTGGCCAGAGTTTAAGGATAAGTATTTGTACCTGTTGAAAAGTCTTCCAGGGTTTTGTTTGACTTTCCCTACGTTATCATAGCTTACAGGAACACTACATTGTTTTCTTGTGGAAACATTTCCGTCATCATTTTGACTGTCTCACGTTTGATTTTAATGCAGATTTCAATACTTGTATTCAATGTTTTGATTTTTTTTGTTTTTGTGTCTGTCCTGTCATTCCATTGGTTGCAGACCTCGGAACACACAAAAGCATTCAAACAGCGTCAGATTTTTTGCTGTAAAAATAAACAGATTTTTCAAGGCAAAGAACATCATGTCCTTTTTAGAAGCCACTATGCACCTGAGCTGCCACCTCTTTTGTATGTGATCGGGTTGGATTGTTGCTGTGCTAAGATTTTCCACCCACGTCCATCGCCACATTATTTCTATGTGTCTTGTAAAAAGAGAATAGTGAATTTCTCGTGAAACCTCATGACCAAGAAAAAGAAAATGACTTTCGATGCTGCAGTCAGTTACACTTGCTTCTTCTTTCTATCCCATCAGTCCTGCTGAGGTGCGCAGTTTGTGGGCCCAGCTACGCCGGGATGAACCACACCTTTTATCCAATTTTGAGGACTTCCTGGCCAGAGTGACATCCCAGATCATAGAGGCCAACCAGGAGAAGAGGGACATGGAGAATGCTCTCATAAGGTCAGGAGGGGACATCTTTGTATATTTGATTATCAAAGTAAAAAGTTGAGAGGTTTTTAAGGGTTTATAAAATTTTGAGGTCTCGACTAAGGAGCACTTGGCTGAGCTGTGAAGTGGCTCTCCCTAATTAATGTGCCCATCATGTAAAGAGTCTGTTTCCATGTAGTCATCATGCTTTGTACTCTTGAATGATGGCTTTGTGATGATCACCTGTTGTTTCTTATCAAGGGGGTCATTCAAAACTATACTATATTAATTAAAGGGGGTTGAGTTGTTTCACATACGTGTTGTGAGGTACTGTAATCTACATTGTCACATCTGGATTTTACCCATACAGGAAAGCAGCAACGCACGATGATGAGATCCAGCGCCTTTATGAGGAAATGGAGCAGCAAATAAAAATTGAAAAGGACAGGATTGTGCTGCAGGTACAAACCCAGTATATGTTGAACAAGTTTTTGTTTCTTTGTTGCTAATTCTATCAAATGCCGTCCATCTTATTTTCCTTATCGCCTTTGTCCTTGTCCCGTCCCTGCACTCAAGGACTATGAGCGGTTTCTGTCCCGCAGTCAAGACATGGAGCTGCAGCTGTCAAGTAAGGAGAAAGAGCTGGAGCAGCTCTTTCAGAAACAGAGATGGGTGAGTGAGAGGTGGCGAACTGATATCTATGAGAAACACTTTACACACTCAGTTCAGTTATCCCGTAGGTAAATTCAGCTGTCAGAGCAGCAACACTTGTGAGACACTTTAAACAAGATGACAGATAATGGGATGCTGTAAAAAAGCTAATAAAGTGATTTAGTGCCACTGTACCATCACCACACCTTTTTAAAATGGCACCATAAAACACAGTGGTAGATATCGCTCACCTGTTCAACCACCAAACAATAGAAATTCTGCAGTACAATATGTCCAGTACATAACACTCATGAGAATTGGTGTGGATGAGTTGGTTTATATTGTTACAGTAGTCTAATCTTTACTTGATATGTAGAAAGAGCAAGGTATGGATGTCAAAACATAGCAGATTTGCATAACAGCTTGTGTTGATACTGTTTTTAACAATGGGTTCTAGGTTTATAGGTTAAACAGATTCCTGTTTGTGGAGAAGAGGCATCCATCCAGTGATACACAGGCTATCTTAAAAGCACGGCTGTGTTCACTCTTATATATTTTAATGGAACTCATGTTACAAAAGCAGTTTGTTGGGAAATATTTAGAGGCACTCAGCTGTTTGAAAGTATTGTATGTTGACATCGTACTTTTAACAGTCATGCATTTCTAGAACTGAGAACAATGGCTGCAATAGTTTGTTTGAATGCGCACCACTAGGAATCGCCAGAGTCAGACATTTCCATCTTCCTACACATAGGGACTTTATATTAATAAATCATTTCAAGTGTCACAGATTGTATATATGTTGATGTGATCAGAGAGGGACTTCCAATATATTACATATGAATAAGACTGGCTGGCTGATTACTGAATAAGACACAGAATTCAATAATATTTAATGAAAGGTCAGTACTGCCTCAATACATGGGCAGATCAAGGATGATCCTTGTGCGGGGGCAGCATGACACACATTTCCCCTAAACCAAAGAAATGCCAAAATGTCTTTTTTGACCACCAGTTGGAGAGTCAGTGCAAGGACCTTCACAGTGAACAACATGTGACCAAGGTGGAGAACGTGAAGCTGAAGATGACGAATGACGAGTTGGCGCGGGAGTTGGAGCACACCAGCCAAGCGCTGATCTTGGCACAGGAGCAGCTGAGTGTGCTGCAGGAGCAGTCCACACGGCTTCATGAGGAGAAGGAGCTGTGAGTTGTAGCTACTCTTTCTTACTCAGGCTTCTTTATCGCTCCAGCCGTGATCATTTGTCCTCTTAATTTCTTTTAATTTCTTAATTAAAGGCAGTAAAACACAAAAACCTGATACACAAATTATGCTGTCTTTGAGCAAGAGCTGAAATTTTGTTAGCCTGTGGTCATTTGGATGTCTGTGTTGTCATCAACCTGTTTAACCTTTAAGATCATCAACATGATAATGCTGACGGACATAGTAATAATGGTAGTCGAGTTGGTGTAACTCACAATTATTTTTGTGTATACTGCTAATTAAGCTGATGACATTAGTCTTATATACTGCATACCTGTACCTGTTCAACACAGGGAAATATACAGAGTCACTGAGGGACTGCATCGAGAGCGAGCGGGCCTCCTCAAACAACTGGACCTTTTGAGGTATGGATTATAACAATAACCACAATGCAGAAACAGCATACAGATATTTATCTTGTAATAGGGGATCATTGGACTTTGACTGATGAAGCCAAATGATTTGAAATCACTGAGCAAAGTCCCTATTCTTGTCCAATCGAAACTTGAGTCAGTGCTCATAAAAAGAAGTGTTTTTGAGTGAAAGTAAAGTTTACCACTGCTGCTCATTGGTTTAGTGTACTTAGTATTTTTTGCGTTAACAGTCAGTTGGGAGCCGCTTGTTCTACAGCCTTCAACAATAGAAAGTCCTGGATCTAGGATTCAAGCTAGAGCCTACTTCACTAATCTTTACTCAACTGACATATTATGATTGTCAAAGGAAAAACTGTTTCTTACACAGCATGGGGACAGCAGGACGTCTCACAACCATCATGGTTAGCACAGTGCAACATAAACAATGTTAATGTTGTGTAAAAGTTCAGAATTATGAAAAGACTTCAGGTTCTCACTCTCTTTAATATATTAATTTCTTTATTACTTTACAACCTTACAATCAGCCCTGCTCCCAGTAGCCCACACACACAGAACTGAGAACTGATATCCCACACAATGTGCAATACTGATATTCGTATGTGCAATAATTTAAATTCTGTAGTTTCTGTATATATACGCACATTTTTTACCTTCTATTTTTCTTTTGCATGCTATACTGATCTACTACCTGTTGCTCTGTTTTTCACCTTTGCTGCTGTAACACTGCAATTTCCCCACTGAGAGACTAATACAGGAGTATCTTAACTTATCTGATCTTCTTCATTATATCCAGGGAAATGAACAAACATTTACGGGATGAGAAGGACATGTGTTATCAGGTGATTAATTCACTGTATTATTAAAACCTCCCCTGTCCACACTGTTAGAGGAATGGAAAAAAGAATAGCCACTGTGAATCCCATGCTGCAATATGAATAAAAACGTCATGTTTAATTTCTGCAGAAACCAAAGAATTCTACGAGAACACCAGGTTTGCAGCAGAAGCCTTTAATCAATATTGTGAAACACGCAACCCCAAATATGTTTAAAAGGTAAGCCATCACCAAGTGATACATTAAATATAAATTTGTATTGGATAGCACTGTAGTGTGGGCCATAATATTTCTTTATATCTGCAGTGACGATGAGGGGGAGCTGATCACCAGCTCTGCGAGGCAGACCCAGTCCTCTTGCACAGTGGAGAGAAGCCGGCACCTCCAGAGGATCATCTCCATCGAGGAGGACCACCTCCCACACTTGCTCCAGCATGACTGTCAGGCCCAAACTCCTCTTCACGAGTGCAATGAAGGAGAGGAAGCCTCAGACAATGAGGAGAACATAGACTTGGTGATGAGCAGTATTTACCCGTATGTGTCTTCTGACCAGCGGCAAACATCGAAGGGAAATGTGGAGAAAAGGGAAACCCCCACATCTCCAAGGGGTCAGCCTGTGGGCAAGGAGACCAGCATAAACGTAAGCATGTGAACATCAGGTCTGTATGTCAAGCTGTATGCTTGACATACAGACCTTTTTTAATTCTGCGATCAGCATTTAAGGACTACAGGAATGCAATTACTGTGACATGGCATCATTATGTATAACCCTGTTGTAGCCTCCCACACACAGAGAGGAGTCAGCCACTGAACTAAATGTTTAAATCCAGATCCCATAACCTTCCTTTAATTTCTCTTAGCATTATTCCTCTTTCTTTAGGAGGAAGGTGGTCCCTCGCCACCTGACCGCCTCTTCAAAATCATCCTGGTGGGGAACTCAAGTGTAGGAAAGACCTCTCTCCTTCGACGGTTTTGTGACGACTGTTTCCACCCTGGCACTGCTGCCACTGTGGGTACGTACTGTATAGTTCAGAGTTCCTGTGAGTAACGGCAGCAACACACCCTGTGGTTGATCTCAGGCTCCGAATGTGTTTGCTTACAAAGCACTTGAATGTAGCAGTTGGGTTTGACACTGGAGAAAAAAAACTGGAAGTTTCTCTTCTCAATTAGGCTGACTACAGAAGTATCACCAGTGAAAGGACAGACTATAAGGATGTATATAGACTTGTGCTGTGGCTAATCGTTAGTGCTAAACATTATGATTAGCCTGCATATACTGCATTCTGTGGTCCACGTACTGTATGGTATGTTTCATAATAATGCATGTGATGTAATCTCTTAACACTTAGAAGCATAAAACTGTGTTTACTGATAATTACTGTGTATAGTATATATGATACGCAGTCCTGTGCAGGGTCACAAGGAACCGAAAACCACCTGACTTCAAATATATTGTCGCCTGTCTAGAATCTGATAAGTTGAGGCAAGCCACATTCTCAAGGCAATCGTGAGAGATTCATTCAAACATAAAAGCATCACGTTTTGACCTTGCAAAGTTCATCATAGCAAAATACTTTAAAAAGAAAAGTGCTACAAGACTCCTGTCAAGGTGTTTCAGTTGAGCCTTAGAAATTATTTTTTGTGTAAATACTTTCTTTGTTTAAATATTTCATTATTTTTAATATTCACATTTAAAATGTGTTACCTTTTTAAAATTATCCAACAATCACACAAATTCAGGTCAATGTATAGAGTTACATATTACATATGTGTACATATTTATATAGCGATTTGTTCAGTTTTGTTAGAACTAACATTTTCTTGTCTGTATATGCAGGTATAGATTACAGTGTAAAGACAATAACTGTGGACAACAACCAGGTGGCGCTGCAGATGTGGGATACAGCAGGACAGGAGAGGTGAGGCATCAACACGCGAGATATGTTCACGTGATGCAAAGAGTCTATACTGTACTATAACTTTGCTTCCTTTAACTATACTTTAATTCTGTTAGCTGTGGCACTTTGAAAGTAGCTGCACACAGTGACGTTAGAGTGTATTTGTTGAATTCTTACAAGTTCCATTAAATCAAAATAATTTCCGTGTCATTCGGTAACAGACTTACGGTAAAATTAAGTCTTTTGAACTTAACTTCTCATTTGTTATTCCTGTATTTTTCCAAGTATTACGAATGCAGGTAAAGCCAAGACGGGAGTTTTCAGGCCTTTTTGAAGTGCCACTGACTCTTTTCATCTACCTCCTCCTGCAGGTATCGAAGCATCACCAAACAATTCTTTCGTAAAGCTGACGGTGTGGTTGTGATGTATGACATCACAGACGAGCAGAGCTTCACAGCGGTCAGACAGTGGCTGACGAGTGTAAAGGTAAGGCAGCCACCCTGTGCTGCACACATTTCTCATAGAAACACCGCACGCAGAACAAAGCTTTTGTTTTACATTGTGCTTCTGTGCAGTTTTGGTTCCCTAAAGCAGATTCAGGTGGGTATATGTTGTATATTTGTACAGTTTAATAATGTAGAAGATGTAGGACAAATGTACATCAGTTGCTAAAGTTGTTTACAGCAGTACTTCTATACGCTGCTGGCTGTGTTCCCACTGGGGAGCCAATAGCAACAGGGAAGCTGGTGGCCTAGTTCTTTAACCACAAAGGACTCTCTTAAGATCAGTTTCTTTGGGTCTGTATTTTTTGATTTTCTTCTTTCACAGGAAGGCACAGGCGAGGACATCCCAATCATGCTCTTGGGAAACAAAACGGACAAGGAGGTTGAGAGACAAGTTCAGAAAGGAGTGGGTGAAAGACTAGCCAAGGTCTGTTCGACTCCGCTAAGTTCAAGGTTCTTGGCAGACAAATCAATTTCAGTTTGTGTGGTGCTTTTTAATAAATGAAAGAAGCATGAGTACAGAATAGAGTTTTATGTGGAAGCAATTCCACTATGATTCTGAGGTTGTTGGGTTTTTTTTTGGGGGGGGGGGTTATAGGCTTTCATTTCTTAGTTTTTATCCCCTGGTGGGTACTGTAGTTTCTATGGTGACCATGTGAACTAATATAGTTACATGAGAAATGTTTGTCTTTGTGCTAGTACAGAATTTAGTTTTCTTCATAAGCCGACCCTGATCAATGTGCAAAAAGCTGAAACACACAGCTTGATTCAGTCACATGAGCCTTTGTTTTTTGTGGTAATAACAGCCGTCATCATCATTTGGCTTTTTTTTCTTTTTCTTTTTTTCTTTCAGGACTGCCAAATGACTTTCACTGAGTGCAGTGCATGCTCCGGGCACAATGTGGTGGAGGCCATGGTTCACTTAGCGAGGTGAGCAAAAACGAATGGCTTTTGTGTGTAAATGTATGCAACAGAGAAACAATAACTGTCTGCTTGATGAGCTTTCATAGTGGGATTATTTCTGTACTCAAACGAGGCACATCACAGAGAACCAAATGTTTAATTTGTTCAGTGTTGAAGGCACAAAGGGCTTTTTGTTATCAGCTGGTTCCAGAGAACACAACCGAAAGCAGTCACTTTAGTAGATATTTTGTCTCCTCTTTTGTGAGCATGTCAATGATTTTCTACAATTTACAATGTAAATCTACAGTGAACAATTATTTGTTTATGCCTCATTATGTCCGTTAGAATTCTGAAAGAGCAAGAGGACATAGAGAAGGAGAAGACGGTCCAGCTGGTCAGCAGCACGTCGGAGAAGAAGAGATCCTGCTGCTAACAGCCAGTAAATACACAGTAGCACTAACCTTTACTAAGATACACAATGTGACCACATGTGCCACAGAGGACACATTATTCTGAATGTCGGCACAACTGTTCTCACACAGTCTTCCACCTTGTAGCACTCTGGGTAAACGAAACACCAGAATGAATACTGGATGTTGTCATGTGTCACTGATGTTAATGCACTATTCTAAACAGTCTACTCTGTGTTTAGCCATGTTATTTGCAGTTTTATGAAATGTAGTAAAAATAATAATCATGTTAGAGGGTTCTCTTTGAGAGTTAGACATGAAAACAACTGAACAAATTTAAGTCAAACTCTTCTTTGAGTCAAACCAAGACTTTTTCATTTTTTAAATGTAGGATATACCTCCAAAGTCTGACTGTGACTCCCAAAGGCCCTTTATCTGTCACATGTGTGCTTTTTACTGTGTATATTAATATATTCATTCAGTGTTATGTGGAACATTTTAGCCGTTTTGCTTCACACACATGCCATGGACACAATAACACGAATAATTGTAAAACTGAATACATTATCGGACAACCTTGCAGTAAACACTATTTAGTGAAACATTTGGTGTTCAGTTTGTTGAGACGTCAGCGAGGTGTTGATTCAACCTGTAGGGCCAAGGTTGGTCGTGGTGTTATGTAGCATTGCAGGATACTGCATGGGTGTCTTGTTTCTTCACCTAATTGACAAAGTAATAACAAAACTACTGTGGTGCAGCACATTACAGAAGTACAGTCATTTGCTTCTGTTTCTTTTACACTAAGTAAACAAAAATGATCAATTTGATTATTACTGGCTTCAAATGTAGTATTTGGTGCAGGTCTGTCATATTTAATAGTATTTTATTTTACAAGCATTTGTGTTATGTCCTCTACATTATTATTATGTTAGGCTACCTGAGCATTTAGTTTGGAGGTTGGCTCAGTTGTGTGTTCTATTGTCAGAGCTGGAAAATAATGCAGATCATTATTTCCAACCAATACGCCAAATTAGGTTTAGTGCAGAAACTTATTTATTTCATATCATCTTACACTGCCTCTGTGCCAAGTATTTTATGAACATTGTTAACATGTTAAGTAAGTTATGTAATTTGTATGTTACAGGAAGGTTAAAATTTGAGAGGTTTTGGTAAAAAGTTCAAATTTTACTGTTTCGTACTATAATCACTAATAATGCTTCACTACTGCCAGTGTCTTACACATCACTTTAATGTATATATGAACATGTAAATAACAAAACAAAGAAATAAATAACAAATTGCTAATGTTAATATCACTTGTAAAGGACCTGGAAGTAATTTCTTCCTGGTACAACTAAATTAAAGTAAGTCATAGAGCATCACCCAGTGGATGAGTTTAGACATTGCTGTTTATTCCGTTTTGACGTTGACATGACGGTATGTGAAACAACATTTTAACGATAGTTATGAATGTGTCACTAACATGCCATTTTATTATGATCTTTGTAACTTAGAAACTATCATGACAAACTAGGTTTAATTTGAGCAGCCAGTACCAAAGAGGTGTAACTGTGGACAGATTCCAAGAGGTGCTCTCTCAGTACAAGTATTATTCTAAATAAATAGGATGACTTATCATGTATAATTGAATGTAAGCATTAATAACATTGTATTGCTTATTTGTACCAGCCAGTGCCCTGTTAAATACGCAGGCTCAAATAAATTGTGTGCCCGGAGATGGCAGCACTCCCTTTGATACTACACTTTCTGTTGGTTGTTATTAGCGTTAGTTGCATCCTTCATAATTGATCTAGCTTCCTCCATTGCTCCAAGGTGCCCACACTTTAATAATTTTGGTTACAGCCCTGAAAAGATTCATAAGGTCCTCTGTACTATATATATATATATATATATATATATATATTATATATATATTATATAAAGACAGGGGGATGGAAGCTGCTTCTTGGCTGTCTCTGGACACCACAATAGAACACACAATTACAATCTGGGGAAGATAATGTATCTCCAAATGGTTTAAAAGAAAAAACATTGGATTTTGTGCGGTTTCCCTTGGCTCAGGTTTGAGGCTCATAGGAACATTAAGGTAATCTTTACAGGTCCACATCTTGACTGAAGATGACCCTTCAGTGGGTACCTTGGCAATGACCATTGTAAGAGCACAGGTGAAGTAGAAAGATACTTTTCATCTGCTTCAATACACTGCAGTGTGTCCTACTGAGATACAGTCTGTAAACTCTGGTATCACATCATGTGATAGTAGTCAAGAAACTTGTATGCATGGGATGGGTATGCAATGGGACTGAGAAACATGATTCTCAGTCCCATTAGGTTTAAACCAAGATATTGGTACAGTGACACTGCAGGTCATCAAGCATGATCATTATTTCACGGACTCCTCTTAGAAACACTAGTTATCTGAGAACAGAGCCAGCTGCTAGGATTTAATAAGATATGTGGGGTTAGATTGCTTGGCATGAATCGTGTCCAGATGTAGACTAAAGAAGCTTCATGGCTTGAGCCTGTGTTTTAAGTAATATCTAATCACAAACCAATAAAAGGAGAGTGGCTAATGTCTGTATATGAAACTAGAAAAAAGCTGCATCAGTGAGGACAAGAACTAGGTACACTTCAGCACCTGGTCAAGGCATTTAGGATGGGCAAGGTATGTTATTTGCATGCCAACATCACATCTCAAACTGACAACACGGGGCACATCTGGAGTCCAAGCTGTGCAACAGTGCGAGCTTTGACACCTTCTATTGCACGCTCACAGGAAGCTGATAGCACAGTGACTACGCAAACACGTGTTACCTTTCACATTATACATATAGGTACCTAGGCAGGGTTGTCCTCGGCTGTTAGGTTTCCAACACTGCTAAATTGATACAACTATAAATTAAAGTGTTTCTCTGATAATCATTCCTTAGAGTACATAATATGACATACGAAAAATGACACCTTAAATGTATTGACTACCTACAGAAGAACATGGACAATACAGTAATTCATTAGATGAGCTCTAGTGTAATTTAAAAACTATCCCTCCATAAGGTCCAGGTTATTGTGGAAAACAAATACTGAACAAAACACACGTTTACATCACTCCATCTCACATATACGCACACCAATAATAACATTCCTCAAGACTAGAAAATATTCCTGGCCTCTTTTTTGTTTTTTTAAATCCGTGTTACATTCAGAATTGTTTTAACAGTCAGCATCAGTAACTTTGTGCCTTCTTCATACACTGTAGTGACAGTTGTTATATTATCAATGGGGCCACCTCTTCCTGGTCTTTGACCTGGTGTTTTCTCTTATTCTATGCCCCCCCCCTTACATCACATGATATGTCTGTCCGTGGTCATGGGAGTGTCTCTGTCTCCCTCTGGTGCTCAGGGGTTGCACCAAGGTCCCCCAGTCTAACTTAACGCATCTTGTAGTCATGGGCTATGGCCGCTTCACACAGCTGTCCCTTGAAGTCCAGCTCGAAGGTAAAGTCCAAGTCTCGCTGCAGGTCAAGAGAGGGGTAAAAGAAAGATGGAGGTAATGATTAAGCAGATCCTTCACGAAGGGAGGGGGGATACTGACAAGGTGATTATTGTATTATTGTATTTTCTTACATATATAATATATATAATATTTTACCACTCAACTTCACATATAATGTAATATATCACTTGAAGACAGATGTCATTACCACTGGTGTTGACATTTCACATGCTACTTCCACAACGCCATAGACTGTCTATGTACAATACTCACAATGTTTTTCTCATTGGGCTTCATAGCAATGCTGCCGGTGATCTCCTCTCCTCTCCGCACTGTCAGGTAGTCCTCCAGGTAA
>JAVQJF010100889.1:0-59594 GCA_036023855.1 Gadopsis marmoratus | reverse complement strand
GCAGGGGGGGGCTGGAGCCTATCCCAGCTAACATTTGGGCGAGAGGCAGGGAAACACCCTGGACTGGTCGCCAGTCAATCGCAGGGCAGACAAACAGACATTTAGGGGACACTCACACCGCTCTAGAAACAGACAGGTTTAATTGTCTCCCTGGAGAGAAAAGGCTTTGTTTTTCAGTCCATTTCATGTTTTATTGCACATTACATGATGATTTAAGGACTACACATTGTAGTAAAATGTCCTGCATGAGTTCCTCTGGATGGAATTTTTAATAAATAGTGTTTTAGGAAGGGAGCCTTTGTTTGACTTTGACAGGAGACAAAGTTCTTTGTTTGCACAGTTGTGTTATATATATATATATATATATATATAAAAGTTGTGTTCTTGTCTGACAAACACTTCACCACTGCAACAGTAGTTGTGGTTCCTTATAAAGTCCACGTGGGTTGTGCACTTGAATGTGCATGACACAATAAATAACCTACCTAGTAAGAACTTGATTTATTTTTTGGTCTTAAGTCAAAACAGACGTGAGACAAAGACAAACACAAGTATTCCTGGTAGCTCGTGCGTCAACAAAGGAATCATTTAGATGTTTATTGAATGAATGGAAGACACCACAGCCTGCAGCAACAGCGGTATACACCTTTGGACAAGTCGAGAGAACATCTGCAGACGTCTATAATTGCTGCTTAAATGAAGAGGCCACATCAACGTAAACGTCGACCAAGTGCCACCAGATGCTTGATAGGAAGTGAATAATTGACTCAAAGCTGAATTACCAACTGGCCTGGGCCCCAGACCCCCAGAGGCCCCAAAAGCCCCAGGTCACTGTCAATTGTTTTTTGGTCATTTGAATACCTAAGGTCAGTCCAGCATCCTGACCTAATCTTGTGGTCCTGTAGTGCAGATGTTCAAAAACGTAGTTGTATCCGTTTGTTGTGTGTTCATGTGGTGTATATTCCTAAAGAACTTAGTGTTTAATCAAATCATCACAAACTAATTAACAAACTGGAAATCTGGTGGTCATGTTGTTATATTCCAGAGCAGGATTGCTGGTTGGTTTCTGGGTCTCTGTAACTGGGGAACTTGGAAGGGACAGGGAACAAACACAATGCACAGAAGGTTCAGTCAGTAGGGGCCCAACAGCGGTTTTTGGCCCCAGGGCCTCCTAATGGGTTACTCCACTGTTACATAAGGCCTGCCATACGGTGCGGGAATGATTGATTAGTGTGAGTCTGCAGGTGATTGTTTTCAGTATCTGGTATTGGATTGTGTAATAAAATGTGGTCTGATTTGAACAGGATGTGGTCCCTGCCACCAGCAGCCCAGCGACGACCTCCCAGAGGAGCCACGAGCAGATCAGGCGGAGGAGGGGGACCTGGATCAAACCTTTTCCAGTCCGCTCGTCACGGTGCTCAATTTGGACGCTGCCACGGAAAACTGCGCCGGCTGTCCAACCCCAGCCTCTCAAGGAGCCATTCCCAACGGCACAGACACACCGAGATGGAGTCCAGAATCCACCAATCTGGACTGCACTGTGGACGAGGGTCGACCTCTCATAGGTCCGCCGCCAGAGAGTGTGGAGCTGACAGTGTGGAGCTCAGAGGGGCGGGGAGAGACTTGCGAGGCCGCACAGGAGGCTTCAGGTCGGGGGCGATGCTGCTGCCGCTGTTGCCAGTGTAAATGCTGTCAGAGCGGCCGAGTTCCCGCTTTTTTCTTAGTCCTGGCCTCTCTCCTGTGTGCAGCCGGGATCCTCTATGCACTCTATTTCTATGTCCCCATTAAACCCCCCGACTTCCCCGACATAGCCAGCCGCATCGTTTTCACCTTCTGCTGCTGTGTGGTGGCGGCCGTCCCCATCCTGCTCGGTACGCTTCAAACACCTGCACGCTCACATTCGAAAGCAGCCCGTGTGAGCGCCACAAATGAAAGATAAAGATTAAGAGAGGATTTGGTTTGTCTGGCCGCCTCGCCTTGGAATGTTTCAATGTCCCCTTTAATTTCATGCGCTTTCAACCTCAGTGCAGCAGACGTCTCCTTGGGGCCTCTGGAGAGAAGCGTAGTTTTCTTCTCCTGCACATAGCTTTAAATGGAAACTACAATAAGAGGTTGGCTGCGTCTCTCGTCTCCCAGGCTGCGGCCCAATTGTTTCAGAAAATTTTAATCACTTCCCAATCTGGGCGACCAGAGCGAGGGGGGCAGGTGGCAAAGACACCCAAACGGAAGCCTGTCCAGGTCATTTTTCCTCTCACCTATTTGTCAAGCTGGCGGCAGCGAGGAATATTTACATGTAGGCCATTCTGCTGGAAGTTACTGTATTCAAATGAAGATATTATAAAAACAAAGCATGCTGCCAACTGAGATCAAGTGCAACTGGGAGTGGCTTAAAGTTGAGAGTTATTTGTGGAAAGATGGCCAGGATTCAAGACGCTAACTGACTTATTGCTCTTTCATCCCTCGCAGCGATGCTCATGGGTGCAGCGTGCCAGTTCTGCACAGCCTCCTTCAGCCTGCAGGAGTCATTTCCCAGAAGACGGGCGGCTCAGCAGCTGTTTGTCACGGCGTCCTTGGAGCAGTTACTCCTCTATGTCCTCAACCTTGTCGTTATGGCTGCTTTGCTGCCTCAAGACCAGCTGAAGTTGGTGCCTATACTGGTTACCATGTTCATCTTAGGAAGGTGAGGCTCAAACGTGGCTCATAGAAGCACCTAACAAACTGATCCTGGATTAAACTGTTTCCTCTGGTTTTAAAACAGCTCCTTGCGCTCTGCTTCTAATCGTGCCAGTGTGATGCTGTAATACCACAACCAAAATGTAAAAACGAATTCACCATTGCACGGGTGGTTTACATGCTAGACTGTTTCTTGGCTGTGAGCAGTCGCTAGGCAACCAGTGAAGACTCCAGGAAGTTACTGGTCCCAGCCATTGTAGTTTTTAACTCCACTACATTTATCAGACAGCTATAGTTACCACTGACCTTTCAGATTTTACAAAAAAAAAACCAAACAAGATAAGCTCATAAAATATAATCAATTGTAAGAGATTAACCAGTGGTTCAACAAGGCTGTGTGTACTTGTTGCATATGCTTCAGGTGTTTGTGAGTTTGCAGTTTCACCTCACGAAACCTCTCAGCTCGTGTCATTTGTATGAACATTTGATTCTCAAAGAGGTACATTTATCCATTATTTCACAAAAAAGCAAAGACTTGGGAAAAACCCAAATAATGCAAATAGATTTGTGTTGCACAACTTTAAGTCTTCTTCTTTCTTGCTTCCAATTATCTCACAATCCCTCAGATTGTGACCCTGCGTTGGAAAACCGCTATATTAAATGAGCTAATGGTACACAGTATAAAGTGGTTTGCTCCAACTCGACCAGTTACGACAGTAACATGCTACTTCTGTATCAGTGTAAACAATCTAATAAGGTAATACAGAATATATCACAAACAGGGGCCTGTTGTACTTTACATAATTCAACCTTTGAATGCAGGTCTTTTAATTGTAATGGAGTAATTAGTACTTTTACTTCAGAAAGGGTTCTGAACACTTCTTTCACCACTTGCTGAATGAGCCCGGTTCAACTGGGGCTCTGCGAAACACCGTCTGGGAGGTTGTGAGTGTTTATCAGCGAAGTTGGAAGTTGATCTGATTTCCTGTTTTGTGTTTAATCCTCTGCAGGCTTGTTTACTGGGTCAGCCTGAACGTGTGCAGTTCCTGGCGAGGTTTCGGCTCCGGCCTGACCATCTTCCCGCTCCTCGCCATGGTGGCCCTCAATCTGTTCCTCATGTACACCCTGAATCTCAAACAGCCACTTTTTGGCTCCCAGGATGTCCTCTATAATCAGGTCACCCCCTCTTCCTGGTCAGGGGAGACATCACGCAGCCCGAGTGGCAAACCAGACATCCTAACCACAGACATCCTGGACGCTCAGTGAGGAGGCGAGCTGCGCTTTCTTTCTTCCAGAGGAGGAGATCTTTCCAAAAATAGGCCATTCCTGTGGTCTGCAGTGCAGCACAGCAACACACGCTGCAACTCTAACCTCCAAGTCTGTGATGGCTTAACTTGTATTTTTGCTCCTCCTATACAGGACTTCTTTTTTATGTGGATTCATACTTATTATCTGAATTGCAAGAGCTCTTTCCCTGCTAGTGGTCGGAGGAAGCCTTTGAACAATGCTGTAGCCTTAAAACATTTGTCCTTTCATGCTATTCCAGTGATTATATTTAATGTTTTGAACTCCAAGTACTTAAAAGCTCTGCTATATATGTGACTGAATTTGGTTTGACCTTAAAAAAAAAACCACGAGCAAAGCAACTTCAGTTGTCAGACTGTTTTTGTTTTTTTTTTAACTGTCCAAAAAAGTTTGTACACGATGAAGACAAAATAAAAGCCATTTGTAAAACAAAAAACAACCAAAAAAAAAAAGTCTTTTCATCTTTTCGGGTCACTTTGACTGGGGCAGCTATTCCTGGAGAAACTACAGCGTGTGTTTACAGCGCTGGGACTGTCATTATGTGCTAACATGCTCTTCATGTTCTCTGGTTGCTCTGCATCTCCACCCTGCTGGCGTCCTCGCTGCTGCTGGTGCCGCTCGCTCGGCTTGTGGCGCAAAATGAGGCCAAGGCAAAAACAGGATGCTAAAGATGGCTGCACTTATATTCTTTTGACCACTTAGTCAGGAGGGGATTGAAGAGCTGTCCAAATTTCTTTAATTAAAGGCGATTTATTTCACTGAAAGCATTTTTTGTGTCAAGCTCAGATTTACTTGCGTTTACCAATTTGATGAAAGAAAAGGTTTAATTCCCGCACACGGTCAGGCATGCCTGACGAAGGACACGCCATGTCTCTAATAAACTCTTTCTTGAACACATGAGTTTTATTTTCCTACACACCAGGCTTTACCGATTGAATACCGGGGTTAGGCTTCTCACTTTGGGGTGGGGTCAGAAAGGCAACGTTATTATCGTATTTGACAGTCTTTCTCTACAGACAAGTCTTTTACAAGTGCTGAAACACGTGCTTTGCTTCACAGGCTGTGCTGACTTGCGTTTGGCTTTCCATTATTTAATTGACTGTTTTAACATATGCATATGTTATGATTAAAATATTAATACATCAACTTTTCCCATTACTTTTTGGCTTATTCAATTAACTGACATTAAATCGTTTTCTTTTCCTGCCAGCATTTTTTTTGTTAATAATACTGTTTCTCCCTCTGACCTGCTCTCCATCCAACAGGCCCGTTTCAGTGTTTGCTGTTCAACAGAAGAGTCTACACGGCAGCGCTAGGAGCGAGAATACCGCCACGAGGTGAATTTACCAAAAATACTCTGGTGTAAATGTCAGAAGGAAGAACAGACACTTAGTAAACACTCTGCACGTGGTAAAGGTTTCATTTTCTAGCAAGGTTACAGAACCGGAGCACGAAAAGTGTGTTTTCTTTGTTTTGAATTTCAAATGAAACATTTAGCAAGCTGTGCCTAAATGTGCGACTTGTTACATAAACACTAAATCTGAGTTAACTTTCTTATGCAAAAGAGGAAATTCTTTTGGACAGAGGTGCATAAAGGGGTGAAAGATAGTACAATAAATGCATAACGTAAAACAAGTCAGTCCACAAAAGGAACAGTACTAGGAGAATACCCTGATTTAATACTCTGACACCAAACCTAAAACAAAGGTTGATCTGTAGGACAGCTGATAAAGAAAGGTGGATGACTACTTATACTTTCATGGAGATTAATGCGATTGCTTCCTGTCTCGCCCGCAAGGACAAAGCTGCCATTCTCCAGAAATACATCACATATTGCAGAACAGTGGCGTGTTGACAAAACAGCCTCACCACAAGGTCCAATTAGTTGTTTTTGACCCTATTACACAATCTTCCCTGAGAGGAGAAGTCCTTAAAATGCTCAGAAAAGTCATGTCTACTGGGCCAACTCCGTGTGCTGTGGAAGGTCGTCTGATGCAACCGAAAGCTCAAGAACAGCTACTAAATGGTGAGCTTGTTTTTCCAGGGTATTAATCATGAACTTTCAGTCTCAACTGGAGTTTTATTTTTTTCCACGGAGTGTTCAACCTGGCCGGTGGCCCAGCGGGTAATTTGAGCTTGAGACTCCTGTTATAGGCTAAACGATTCACCCAAAAAATAATTGTCAGGTTAATTGATACACTCCATTGGCTGCAGTGCCATGTCACGCTGCTCCAGGCCTCATGGGATTTAGGATATATACTTTTAAATCCATGGAAAGACGTTCATCAGCCCCTCTCTTCTGGAAGCTGCCCAGTAAAACCACAGCCTACTACTGTCAGCCACTCGGCAGCTGCAGTCACTGCCTTGCTCAAGAGCTCCAGCAGCATTTGTTGCATAAGCATTGTGCAGTTTGTTTGCTATGCACTATGTTGTTGCACTGCTGTAAATACAAAAAAACTGCAGCCTAACAAAATATGTTTCACTTAATTTAACCAAATTAAAGCTCTGATGGTAATTTTTTTAATAGTTACTAAACTGCAAAACAGAACGTTTAAGATCACCATTGCATTATTGGAAATGTGATCTAAAGCAGCTATTCAAGCTAATGGAGAGGGCACACATTCATGGCACCGCAAAATCTAAGTACAGTTGTAACAGGTGGAGGGTTTTTTTACACTGAAGGTTTAGAAAATCATACTGAGGCCGTTCTATCAATCATGGGATTTGAGTTTGGTTACTGATGCGTATGACTGAATGAATGTGTTTGTTGTGACAACACACGTCATGAATGCAGCTCAACCAGTAGAGCTGGCTGCTGCTCCAGATCTACTTATCTGGGTCAGAGAAACTCAGGTCCTAACCTCTGGAGTGAAAGTACAAAATCAGTTATTTTAAGGACTACTGTAAGCAACTCATGGAGATTCTGCTCCAGATATGCTCTCTAAAGTTGCAAGAGAAGATTTCTCACATGTCTTCTTGCAAGGGAATAAAACAACTTTATTGAATAGAAGTAAAAACTGCATTCAGAAAAACACTTTAAAAAGTCTGTCACATCACCGCTGCAAAAATGCAGACTTTGAAAGTCACCCAATTGAGGAGGGAGCTAAACAGCTAAAATAAAGACTTTATAATAAACAGTGCATCCAGACTGTGTCTACCAAGAAATTATATAATAAATATTTTATAGTAAATATCACTGCATGACAGTTGTCCAACACACTAGTTACCACTGGAGACACCGAGAACATGTCAAAGATTTGCTTCTACAATTACATATTACATATTACACGTGGTGTACTGAATTTAGAATTTTCCCTTCAGAATTATATTCCTGGTATTGCTAAGACCAAGCTTTGGAAACAGCATTTAAACCTTTATATATGAGAAACAATTTACAGAAAGTGTATTTTGACAGTTAAATCGATGTAGAAATGTGACCTTTGTTTTTGGTTGCTAGTCAAAACTCCTTAGGGTGTTGGGGTCGCACTGCACGGGGTCATTTGGACACATGGCTTCAGCATTTCTAAAATCCTGGACTGCCCTGGCTGCCCCACCTTTAGGACACCGAGGAGCTGAGATGTCCTCTGTATTGCTTCTGGGAATTTACATTCTACATTTTACAGCACTGAACATTGTGTATCTGTATATGAGTACTTGTAAGCTAACACGGAATAAATTCGATTTTATTCCTGGCAGTGTGGACACGGCTAAGAAACACATTTAGATCTTCGTGTTGGGGAGAATGATTTACAAAAATCCAACTCAGTAGTTAACCAAATGAATAAGAAATGCATTTTAAATAGAATATTTTAAACTAATTATACGTGGTATGTGGTCAGTATCTTCTGAGAGCATTACTCTATTGGGGGGGATCTGGATCTATGACCTCAGTGTTTGGGCCCTGCTTACCTGCAGTTTTACCTTCTCTGAACAATGTTTGTATTGTTTTAGTTGTTCTTGGACTGACTTTCCCCCCCCCAACCAACCCTGATGAAGCCTTCAGTGGATTCTAAGTGTCAGTGGAACTAAATGTCTTGGGAATGAAATCAGCCTTTGACGTTCAGACCCTACAACCTGTCGGCGTCACAGCAGCGCCCTCTGCAGCTCGAGCTCATGCGCGCACGGGAAGCCGTCTGACGTAGGAGGCATGAGCTCAAAGATGGCGGCGCTAGCTGGTAAGCGATGTTTTGACTGAAATTACGCGCTTTTTAACGAACATAACGGTGCGTTCAGACTTATTCTTCATTCGGATAATGCAAAACGATGCACGTGAAAGTGCGCCACCCGGCGGTTTGACTGCGTCGGTGACTGGATTTGGAGCTTTTAGTGAATGCGCGCACTGACCTTGCGCCGTCTGCGTTAGCACGGAGGCTAGCCAGGTTCGCCAACGGTGGCGTTTAGGTGAAGCCAAGCTGCAAGCTAACAGTAGCTAACGCACACAACCTCACATGTCATCGTATGTAACTAACCGGGGGGAGGGGGGGGGGGCTGTTATTTTAGTACACATTCATCTACATTCAGCTACATTGTGGCTGGACTACCACGCCAGATGTGTCATCCTCCATGGACGCGTTTGTCATCGTGAAATCTCTGCCAGTTCTGGGTTCTTGTCTGTATTTGCAAACACTACACCGCTTGAGGCGTAACTTAAAGTGTTTTCTAAGTCGCGGGGGGCTAACTTTCCATTTCGGCATGCATTAAACACACCAAACAACACTTGCTGCAGTGAAAAATGGGCCATAGAAGATTTGACTGTAACGTTACTGTACAACACAACGTGAAAGGGGGTCGTAAATATGTCGGTTGTGTTCAGGTAATTTCACCAGGGTTCAACGTTTGCGCCCATCACGACGTTGTCTTGTGTTCTGCTGCCTAGAAAAGTAAGGATGTATATGTTTGAACAGCTTCGCCCCTCTTGGTCGTTGATCTGACTGTTCAAACATCCGAAATATATAGAATAAATCACTATTATTATTATTGTAACATTTCTTTTTGTTTGTTAAATGCTTTTGTTTTGCAGCGCAACGCCTGTCCATGTTTGGCTGCTTTTCAATAAGGTAAGAACCTTCTGATCCTGTTCCAAATTGAACGGAACCCAGCTGTGTCCGGCTGGCCCTACAGCTGCTGGAGTATTCCAGATGTGGGGTTGGTCTGTCATACCCACATGGACACATTTATTACTCTGCTATTGGAAAAGGTCCAACCAATTGAACTCGGCCTCAGTCGGCAGTCAAAACAGGGTGGAATATCCGCCACAAATATACTTAGTTTAATACGTAAACGTGTCAAATGTATAGTTATGTACGGTGTCGCCTTTATCCAGCAACTCACTTCCAACATATCCAGGTTTCATTTTGTTAAATTCTCTGTTACTTTGCTGAGTTCAGATCATCTCCCTGCTGAAGTGATCGTCGCTCAGCTGTGCTGTTTGGCAGCAGGAGCGCTCAGCCTGTATGCTGCTCAGAGGAAAAGTCACGTTAATCCTTTAAAGCATCACCAAGTTTAGGAAGCTTAGACAAAGTCATCATGTTTTCGCAATAAAATCTGCCCATCTCATCACACACAATGTCTTGAAATGGTGACATTTCACACCGTAGTTTTTACATACAATATTGCGCCGTCATTTCATTGACTGTTTTAAAATATGTTGTGATTAAGATTTTAATACATCAACTTTTCCCATTACTTCTTGAGCCATCATTTGTTTTCGTTAATACTAACGTTTCTCCCTCTGACCTGCTCGCCATCCAACAGGCCCATTTCAGTGTTTGCTGTTCAACAGAAGAGTCTACACAGCAGTGCCACGAGCGAGAATGCCGCCACGAGGTGAGTTTACCAAAAATACTCTGGTGTAAATATCAGAAGGAGCAACAGACCCTCGGTAAACACTCTGCACGTGGTAAAGATCCCCTCCGCCCTTCTGTTGCAGTGTGGTTCCAGTCAGGGAGAAGAGCACGGCAGTGGCAGCAGCCAAACCAGCATCTGTAGCCAGCAGCAAGGGGGAGTATGTTATCACCAAGATGGACGACTTGGTCAACTGGGCACGCAGGGTGAGTAGATGAGAGGATGTTGGCTTTGTTCACACCCACGTATGTAGAGTGGACTAATCAAAGTCTGCAGCGTCTCCTCGTGTACATGCATCCTCATTTGTGAGAATGAGACAGTTTGATCTCAGGTTGCACACCTGGAAATGAAACCAAGTCCGCTCTCTAGAGACGTGCGATGTGACTCCAGCATGCAGCGTGTGACTGTTTGCTGTTGGGCTAAAATACCATACGGTTGGTGGCGTCGCCTTTTGTGACTGGATCTCTATGTCTTTCACTTAAATTGGCGATTCCATCTTTTAGTGGTCAGAAGGCTCATCTCTCTGAGCTTGTGAAGTATTTGAACCTTCGAACTGCTCAGTTGCCTCCATTTTGAAGAAAAGGTATTTTGTGTATTTATTGCTTGCTGATGCAGTTTATTATTTACACCAGCAGTTAAGGCGATGATTAGAAATGCATCTACGTATGTGAGTCATATTGAGTTGAATGCCACTGAACATTATGTGTCGGCTGTAGCAGAGCTCTGACAGTCACAGTTTTTAAGTTTTCAAGGCAACTCAAGGCAACTTTCAAGGCAAAGAGGTGTTAACAAGGCAGTGAATTGTTCCCTCAGTATCTGTGGCTGTAGATGCAAACAAAGCACAACAATGTAATGTAGCAACGAAGAAGATCTTATTAATCTTGACAACATGACAAACAACTGACTGATAAGCGATCATGGGGTATTTGCTTAGCAACACCACAGACGATGGCTTCAGTCTGAATAAAATGGAACTTGAACTTGAGCTTCATCAAACTGTGTCATTTTGCCCGTGCCTTTACTGTATTCCCGCTCAGAGCTCTCTGTGGCCTATGACCTTTGGCCTGGCCTGCTGCGCGGTGGAGATGATGCACATGGCGGCGCCGCGTTACGACATGGACCGCTTCGGAGTGGTGTTCAGAGCAAGCCCCCGGCAGGCTGATGTCATGATCGTGGCAGGAACGCTGACCAATAAGATGGCTCCGGCACTGCGGAAGGTGAGGGACGGAAAGCGTGGGATGTAACGGCGTCAATAGTAGCTACCGTCAGCATCTTACATATACGTGTAATTCAGCCTCAACCCCCTTTCTCTGTGAAATGGGGAGAAAATGATGGAAACCTGCTTGCAGACATTGTCAGTTGCAAGTGCTCTCTCAGATGTTCCTGTCTGCAGGATGGGACCGCTGAGAACAGTATAGCTTTTTAAATGCTGGATGGATTAGGACCAGCCTGTCGGTGGATTGGTAGACTGGCATGAAGCCTTCCTCCAGCTGAAAGGACAGATTAGTTGTTAGTCAGACATTATATAAGAGTGATTGAACTGCGTCTTCTTTCCAACAGGTGTACGACCAGATGCCTGAGCCCAGATACGTCATTTCCATGGGAAGGTGAGTAAACTCCTGAAGAGATTCATATTACTCGTAGTGGAGTCTGTCCTGTATATATTTAAGGTCTCCACAGCTGATCAGGTTTCTGAATGTGTAGCTTTGTTTCACCCAGTACTGTTTGAATAATTGTGATCATAGTGTTGAATGTTTCTGGACTTTTAAAGCTGTAGCATACTACTGTATGGTTTAGGGTACCTGTACAGTAAATGTCTTAATAACAGAAAGTGTCCTCATAATTTTCCTCTTCCAGCTGTGCTAATGGAGGAGGCTACTACCACTACTCCTACGCTGTCGTCAGAGGTTGCGACCGAATCGTACCAGTGGACATTTATGTTCCAGGTAAACTTAACTGCACAATATGGAAATGATCAAAAAACTAAAAAAGTTCTTATAAATGACAATAAAAATAGTGTCCGTTAAAATTAGGACATTTTAAACATGCACTTTATGGCCAAAGGTATGTGGACAGCATTGGCACTCTGGGTCATTTTTTTTTTCATTTTTTTCCCAATAATGGAAATCTTAATGCTACAGAATACAGTGATGTTTTAGACAATAGTGTGCAGACTTTGAACTACAAAGCCAGGTTTTTAAATAAATGGTTTTCAGAGTTTGGTGTGGAAGACCATGACTGGCCCTGACCTCAACGCCATCCGACACCTTTAGGATTAAATAAATGTTGGGACCCGTCGCCCAACATCAGTGGCCTATGCTCTTGTGGCTCAATGGACGGGGGGGATCCAGATTATGAAATCTTGTGGGAAGCGTTTAAAGCATCAGATTAAAACTTGGAGTTTTAGAAAGAGGTCAACAATCACAGATGGGTGTAATGTTTAGGTGCCCACATGCTTTTGGCCGCGTTGGTCGAGTCCGGACAAGTTCTAGTCAGCTGTTTAATCCATCCATCTGTACATTTTCCTCCGCTTATCCGCGGCCAGGTTACAGTTTAATATCAGCTAAAATTCGGTGCTTGGGGTCATAGCTCTGGTGCACGATTAGGGATCGCATTTAGGAACAGAAGTAGTTGTACAACTAGCAGTTGTAGTAGTTTAGAACTTTAAGTAGTTGTAGTAGTATTATTATTATTATAGGTAGAAACTGTAATGTAGCACTTGTAGATTTATTACTAAATACTTGGATTATTAACAAATATTAGTAGTGCTGGTATTACTTGTTTTATTGTAATAGTGGAAGAAAACGATGCCTGGATGATGTAATTTTTTGCTGTCGGTATGACTGCAGCCTTCATACTGCATATTGTACATAGAGATGTCCAGGCATTATTTAGTTGTATCATGCAGACTGACAGGATCCATGGCCAAATATATAAATGAATTATCGGAGAATTCATTAACAGATGCTGTTCATCGGTCAGAATGAACATCTGCGCCATCACAAATCTCGACCAAACAATAATTGTTGCTCTTGTTTTTCCTCACGTGTCCTCAGGTTGTCCCCCCACTGCAGAGGCTCTCCTCTACGGGACTTTACAGCTGCAGAAGAAGATCAAGCGTGAGAAGAAGATGAGGATCTGGTATCGGAAGTGAACGTGTTATGTATGTGTGTGTATGTATCTGGTATGTAAATGTTGCATTTCTGGTTCCACTTGGAGTGCTGTTCCACTGTGTAGAGCTGCAGGAAGTGACCTCAATAAAATCACTGTTGTAATTTACACACACTGCGCTGCTGCTTCTTTTCAACCAAACACAACAGCGGCCACTCCGTTCAGTTTTTCTGCTTCTTCAGTTCAGTGTTAATATCTGGAGACTGTTTAAGCCCACAAGGTTTGTCAGAATTTAAGCCACAGTTTAAATGATTAATTTTTGTTCAAGTAGCCATATGCATTATTTGTCTGATAATGCATATGCCTCAGTGAGTCATGACCATAAGAGCGTCATCCTATTTTATGTTGAATAAACGGGACTCGCATCATTTTAACATCTGGTGTGTTATTCTTTCCACTGTGACCACTAAAGCCAAGATGGGGCCACTAGGTGGCTCCTGTGACCACCAACTCTGACCCTCACTGGTAGCGGTTAGAAGTGAATTTCCGTTTACAAATCTGTGTGGAAAGCGTTCTCTGAACAAAATCAGCTGCTGTATTTTGTATGTTCAGCTAGAACTGAACCAGCTACTGTAATTATGTGTGCAGAGAGAGAAAGCGTAGTTGCTTTTATGTATCTTCAGTTTGAATCATAGGTTCAGTCCTCTGTGCTGTTTAAGAGTTCTTCAGTGAGACACTTCTTCTCGCCTGTAAGTTGCTCTGAATAAGTGCTTTTGTGCTGTGATGGCTGTGCAGTACCTGAATGATTAAAGGGAAACATTGTCATGTTGACAGTGACCATATATACTGGTTAAAGCTTGATGTGCTACGTCTTAAAACTGCATCTACATAATGTATACCCAGTTACTGGGATTTGTTTTACACATTTAAGAGGCAGCAGGTCTGTTTTCTAAAAAAGCAGGAATCAGTCATATACAATATTTATATATAAAGTATTCAGTTTCAGTATAATTGAATGATACTGGGTGTTTGAGGACAATCTTGATATTTTAGCGTCAGGAAAATCTGATACTGATTTTAACATAAAATCAAAAAAGTTTGAATAAGGATCCATTAAATTGAAAAGGAATTGTGACTGAGTGGGACATTTTACAGGTGAAAAATGAACTTGACAGTGGTCTCTGGTGACAAACTATACGAGGTCGACACTTTCACAACACATCTTTGGCATTTCGTTACTATAATTACCTGTGTTTGAGCAACATATTTGCTGATACGGATATATGTGAGAACCTATAAACTAAGATTGTGGTTCTCCAAAACAATTATAATTTTGACTCATTTTCTAATACCATTTTATATTCTCCGATATACAGCGTCTGTGACGAGCTAAAATCTCCTGGTAATATTGGCCACGCTGATGTATTGACCGGGCTTTAATACACACATGTCAAGCGTCATGTGGAGCAGCGATAAATAGTAAAGGGGGAAACACTTCAGCTTCCCTAATCAATATATCACAATATCAATTATTTGCCCCACCCCTAAACGTAACAAAATAAGTAGAAGCAATTAATGTTTTTGTCTATAAAATGTTATAACTTCCCAAAACCCAAGAGGCATCTTCACATCCCTTGTTTTTCGGCACAGTATAAAACCTCGAAGATATTCAGTTTGCTACAACATGCGACAAAAAAAAGGTAAAATCCTCACATTTGAGAAGCTGAAACCAATTGAATTTTTGAATTCTTGCTTAAAAAAGGACAAACTGTTAAAGCGAATTCATGCCCTCAAAGTTTTTGCCTCTTCGTATTTCTCTGTATGAGAGCGTTGGATGTCTTAAAACATGAGTCATGTGCTCCTGATTCAGATCCGAGATCTGCCAGCTGCTGTGGTTTCCCACCTGACTGCAGCCTGGTGTTGCATCATCCATCCATCTAATGATTAATGCGTCCTGGCCAGGTGGTAGCTTTTTCCCACGTGAGTTCAGACAACGCGCACTGTTATCTACAACCATAAATGAAAACATACTGTATGCTGTGCCCTGTGTCATCTCAGTGGACTGTTTAACAGCTGACTTATTGCTTTAATAAAGGCTTTTCATTATGCAGAAAGCCGAACATTAAACACTGTGCTGTGCAAAAACTGGTGCATCATAAAATATGTCAAATTCAAGGTTTTTGTCAGTTAACCTGCTTGGTTTTAGGATGCTTAGTGTGCATTTTTTTACAAATCATAAGTTTGGAAAAGCACACGCCTGACACTCATTTTGCAACTAATCTGGCATTTCATTGACAGGCTCCCACAGGAATAACAGAAGTCTGCTGTGAACAGTTAGAGTAGCGATGATGTCTTATTCTTAGACTTTACTGTGTGGAGTTCACGACAAAGCAAGCCTTTAAACATGCTGCGATACATCTACTGCTTGGCCTAAAATTGGGATATGCGTGGCAAGAAAGACACGGGGTAATTCAAGACCTAAAACAGATGAGGCTCAGTGGGGTGTAAATGCATTTTTGGCGGTTTCTTGTGGTCTGCTGTTGTCTCACATATTTGCTGCTGTGAAGAGTAAAACGTATCAATGGATAGATGTAGCACGGTCTGCTGGGATGGAGCAGCTACACGACCATACTAACAACCAAACTTCAGCTCAAATCAAGAAGTTAGTCTGTACATTTGAAAACTGAAACCACAAAATAAATGTATAATAAATGCGAGTGCCTTGTAAACTGAGTTGGGACGGACTTGGGTTTATTGAAAGATGGCAGTCAGTGAAATAAACAGAATATGGAGGGCAGGAGGGGAAGGTTAGAAGGCACATCACAGTAAAAAAAAACAAAGGTTGAAGTTGTGTCGTCAGACTTTACTCCTTCACGATGGTGGGAGTGATCATCTTATTGAAGGAATAGTATTTGCATTCGCTGGGTGGTGCAATGTCCATGGTGGTGGTGCTAATCTTTTCCCTCTTGAAGCCAGCTTGGAGCAGATGAGGCACCTGGGTCTCCTGAAAATTATTAACAGACAGAGCTGGTCAGTGCGAGGCGCCTCTCGGCTTTATCGGGTCCCTCCGGCTTGATCCTGTTTATCATTAACCCTGAAACTAAAGCAGCACGTAATTCAGGTCGCCCTCAACTCTGACGTGCACTCAGTGCGGCGCTACATGGACAAATGTTCAAACAAAAGTCCTGTTGAAATACACGTTCCAGGCCAGAAAGTACGACCAGAACACACGTTGATGATTCACAGCACCGACAAGTACAGTTCAACCAAGTACAGTTCAACCAATATCAGGAACTGAATGATAATACTGAAATGTATTAGACTGTCAGTATCCAGTGACACGAACGTTTAACCTCCTTACGCTAAACATAATTGCGCGATACTGTATTTACTGCAACACATGTCACTAAAACGCCACTGAAGTTAAAACTTAGGACATTTTCAGGGTTGAAAGTCTTCAATTAAAACACGTACTGCTCATCCTGATCAAAATCTTTACAAATAATAGTGATTAAATTAACCTTAATGACTAAAAGCTGTGTGCCTATTCTGCACTGCATATGAATTTGAAGCAGGTTGTAAGTGATATAATTACTCAAAACATTTAGCATGTGTACTAAAAAAAACACTGGATTTTCGGGTGTGCTACTGACGTACAGTATTGTCCCACAATGCACTGCACAAAGGAAATGTTGGAGTTACTCACAGCTGCTGCTGCAAAACATTATAATAAAGTGCAAATGGTGGTGAAACAGCTTCAGAAAGAAAAAAGTATTATATCTTTGGAAAAGACATTTTGCTTCGTCTTTGTGTAGTTTAAATGGCAGATATTTGTTCAACAGTGAAGGTATTCTATATTTCCTGTCACTATAAAGTGGTAAAATCTGAAATATTGTTTTCATTTCTGCTAAATGCAAAAAAACCCTATATATTATGATGAATAATATAAAGAACATACTGTATACAATTATATTGTATATGAAATTGTAGGCTGGAATTGGGACATATCATAAATGCTACACCACCTCTTGTTTCCTCTAAAACGCCACCATGTAGTGACTTTACACCTCCACAACAGTTCTGCTGCATGGATGAAGATAGAGCACAACACAGAAGTAATACAGTTAGGTTTTGGATGAATGAAGGGTAAGTTAAACTTCTTGCCCTTGCTCTGAAAGCGACCAACCTCAAACATCTTGTCAATGTTGTCGTATTTGTCCTTCAGCAGCTCGCCCCAGGAGGTCAGGTTGCAGTAGGTGAGGACGCCGCCGGTCTTCAGCAGCCTGTGAGCGTGACCCTGCAGACAAACACAGACACACCACCAAACCAATCAGTCCTGTAGCCTGTTGGGATATGACCTAAAGAAGACAGGCACGATGAATGACTGTTGCCGACATCTTCACACCAACACTGTTTTTGATACATGTTTTGTACTATTATCCTGTGTCTTTCATCCACTTTTCATGCAAACTATTTCAAGCATTCGGTGATTATCCTCCTCTACAATTTTAATCTTTGCTATCACCCTGCTCCCCTGTGCGTTGATTTTTAACTACCAACCTTAATGAAGTCAAACTGGTGAGTGTGCCATGTTTCCTCTGAAAGAGGGTATGTGTCATACAGGATACCTGGGAGAAGAGGGACACAGTGTTAGCAGTGTGCATGCATGAGGTACATTTATATCACTCCGTAATATCTTTTAGAACTGGACAATGGCTCAGAGTTACTTCATCAAACACTTGATCTCAGACTCCAGTAGTGAACATTTCGAGGACCCTTGGATGGATTATGCATCCTCACACTGAGTTTCACCAATCAATAACATTAAACTACGTAGCCAAACAAGGTTGCAGTAATGTTTGTCTTACACAGTTGTCAGATTTTGATGAACCGTACAGGGATGACATGGTTTGATTTCTTACCGTCAAAGTGGTTGTCTGGCAGGGTGGCAACAACGTTCTCCCAGAGGCCCTTCAGAGGGACGACCTGCAGCAATAGAAACGCCTACTTTAAAAAAATGTAAGGACAGTAACAGTAAACCAGACCTGCCTGCAAGAAATGTGTTCCAATAATCTAAAATAGACACATAATATTGACCTGATGACTTATGGCTCGGGGGTACTGACCTTATGTGGCTGAGACTTGGCCCAGTTCTCCAGTCTGGTGAAGACGCCGTCATTGCACTCGATGATCCAGTGCTCCTCGATGGGGAAAGACTCAATTTTAGTGGCGGCGATGGCCATGCCGAAACCGATCTCCAGAACCCGACCGCCTACCAGAAAAACACACAACAGAACAACACAATCAGAAACTGTTTGCTCTAAAGTGCTCGGATAGCTTGGGTGCTGTGATACTGTGATTGTGTGTATGTGAGTAGGCAGGGAGTTTGTGGCGTTTCACTACTTTTGTGACAAACTGGTACAACTACTGAATGTCCATGAAACACTGTGATATTTATCTTCCAACAAAAGCTCAGTTTCAGGCATTCAGTTGGCCAGTGGTCTAAGATGCATACCAAGTATCTATCATTGGTTCGATTCCAGCCGTGCATAGATGTCTGTATCTTTACAATGTTTAATAACTAATAGGATATCAAAATGTCCCTAAAGGTAATTCAGGGTTGCATTTGTACAACCCCACCTCCGATATAGCAGGTTGTTGGGGCTCAGTAACATAGCCACAACATTATTTTTGAGCCATTGCTCTCATAGACTAACAAGACCTTAGATCATTCTCTCGGATTTTTAAGGCTTGAACTTTCTCTCTGTCTTGGGTGTGGAGGGAAAGCCAGTTGGTTGTAACATGTGGTTGGACAGAAAGGCCAAAGGATTTCATTTCCTTTCAGAGAGGCATATAAATAGATGAGGGGTAAAGGCTATTTGTTGGCGCTTGACCCCTTCATAATGATTCACTAGGCCTTTGATCAGCAGCTCAGTGTAATAGTCACATGTCAATTTATTTAATTTTTGTATACACTCATCATGTGACATTTCCCATGAGAAAATTACATTTTTTACATCCTGTATAGGCAAAATAAAATGTTCACATTCAAAATTGTTGCAGGTAATTGCAGGCAAAAACACAAAGAAATTAGTGTTTTTATAAATGGTTTCAAAATTGTCAGTTAAAAACATGAAAACTGATCACTGTCCAAAAAACGTGCGCTTTAAATCCATGTGTCTTTTCACAAGTGGGCTTTGCTTGTCGGTTTTGTCTAAGAGATATCAGTGAATACTGAAACAATCAAATGGAATTTGCAATTCAAGAATTATTGCAAGTTTATCATGATAAAGTGTATCTTGACATGTACTTGCAGAAATAATGCAGATCAGTGGATGAGATCAACGTCATTGCATTTTCAGTGCCCAAAATTCCCAATGAAAGTACATGCTTCACAAAAGTGTGTTTAAAACTGTTGCAAGAGAAATGTTCATTTGTACAGTGTTGCGTGGACAGTGTCCGTGCACACGCTTGTCTCGTCCCACATGTCTGTGAATGGATGGGTCTATTTTCACATACAGCTAAGAGCAGATGAGCCCCTGCAGACTTCCTCGCCGGTTCCCATGAGTTGACTAACAGCTGCTGTAGTATTCCGAGAGCACCGAGCACCATGTTGCTCACATGCTCACCTCCAGACCATTTTCCAAAAATGAAGGAGAAGGCTCAAATGGTGTGTAGAAACTCCTGAACTTACCCTGATAGAAAATACATTTTCACACATTTTTAAAAGCGCATTGCCAAAACCTCAAAGATGAAAACGCACAAAATGTCATAAATGCGTATTTTAAAGTGTTAAAATGTGTTGGTGTTTGTGATGCCTCCTCGCCCTTTTAAAACACAATCTTAATTTTAAACACTTCATATTGTGGGGCAACATGAAAATATCTACTAGTTTCTGTGTATTGTGATTATATTCCGACAACAAGCTAAATATGACATGATATACTAACATATGAACGGCATATCGGTTTAAAAACTATCCACAGTTTATGACAGTCAAGTTGCATTAGCGGTCTATTATCGGACGCAGCCGTCAATAGAGTAGCGCGTCCGATCACGGGCGCCGTTAACCGTCAGTTTACTCAAATGGCCGTTGTTACCTTTTGAGGCGGCAACGGTCGAAAGGGAGTGCATGTACGGGGTCTCCCAGCGCTCCATCACGGGTTTGCCCATGATCTCCAGGTGTGTGTCGGTTTCATTGTAGCCGGCGCTAGCGTCGTGCCACGAGGCCTTGCAGTCCTCTCCCTTGGTAAAAATGGGCTGAGCAGCGGAGGTCATGTTGTTTTGATGTGGAGGAGGCGGTGGCTGTTGTTGTTTGGTTCTGGTGAACGGTTCGGCAGACTGCTGTCCCCGCACAGAAGAGGGTGAACGGCAGGAGGCGGCCGTTATATCGGACTCAGAAGTGCTGACACCGCTGGAGTCTCACTGCAGGTCAAAGGGACACATTCACAGACCAAAGATCCTCCAGGGAGAAGGTGAGCCACTCAGCACTAAATAACTGGCTCACTTTAGCTCCGCAACATGGGAATCCTCCAGGAAACTTGCTGGGAGATGTAGTCCTTCCTTATACAGTGAACACATCCAGTGTAGTTTGTTCCTCTCTGCTTGTCAAACTAGCATAAACACGTTACCACCTTCGGTGAAACCTGACATGAAGCTCTTCTGCATGGCTGTGTTATGTATTTTTAACAGTGGTGTAAAGTAATTAAGTACATTTACTTAAGTGCTGTACTTGAGTACAATTTTGAGATACTGTACTTGAGCATTTCCATTTTCTGCTACTTTATACGTCTACTTTAGTTGCTTTGCAGATTCAGACAATTAATACAAAATATAATCAACAAATAATAACATGATATGATTATTATAGATATTATAGATTAAGAGGGGAATTCACAAGCTAGTTAGTTAAAATTAGCTAAGAATTTACTAGCTGCAGCCTGCAACACAAAGTGATGTACACATTCATGCATCATTTGTTATAATCAAATAATATAATATACATTATTATGAAATGGACCAGTGTGCAGCTGTTTCCAGTGTTTATGCTAAGCTATGCTAACTGTCGCCTACTGTAGCTGTAGCTTCATATCCGACAGATATGAAACTAGTATCGATCTTCTCGTCTTTCTCGTCTCAGATTTCCCAAAATGAGTGATTGTTCACAAATGAAATGCTCCCAGATTAGTTTACTAAGTTAATTGAATCATGCTTCATTTAGAGAGTGATGGGCAGGGTCCCCACCAGGTAATAAGCTGGTGGAGGTGTCATTTGTTTTGACACTGCGGAAAACCCTGAAGGGCAACCGGTAGCATATGATGGGCCGCGGTGATGCACAAAGCTGGGATTGTCTTGTCAAGTGTTGTTCCCTGTTTGGACTAGACTGGATTATTTGTGTGGCACCCAGAACTAGCAGCAGAGTGAGAGCTCGTTGTTTCTTTCTGCTCTCTGAGTGTTGGCATGGACAGCTGAAGTCGATGTTGCACTGGGTCTTATTCACACATGGTCATTTGCTGCATTGCATAACAGTATTTGAGCAGCTTGATGAACTGGATGTGTAGCAAAAGAAGAGCCTTTCTTAGACGTGTTAAAAGCTGCTATACTTATGAAGAACAGCATATTTTTGCTTCACTGCCTTAAATTTTGTTGACAATCTAAAACTGTTTTGCAAATGCAACATGTTTCCATGTTAATAGTATTAGGATTGTATTTCATTCCGTCGAGCATTTTACTTAAAGATGACAGGCCACCTGAAAACAAGGCCCCCAAACCCCTAATAAACCACGATTTCACTATTTTCAATGTCACTTTTCTTATGTGTTATATGACTCAATGCACAATGAGACAGAACAGTCAAAAATGGATGATCTGATCATCTTCACAGCCCCTCTGCCTGGTTAGCCATCATCCACTTCAGTCCCATTAGGTGAATCTGAGTGGGACCAGCTCCTCAGTGAGGGTCCTCATCAAATCGCAGGTTTTCATCCACCTACCACTTTTACGCGAGGCTCTTCATTTGCACTGCCTTTGAGTAATTCTTATTTTCACAGAAGCTCACATTCGTGCTGCAACCACAGCACTCTGACACGGGAAACAATACACCATTACTCTTTTTGTGCCGTCTGCAAACATTGTCATGTCACAGACCCCAAAAAGCCCATCAGAAACCTTTTGATACAATATAGCTCTGGGAAAGGTCCCACTTTGGTAAATGTTGGTATTGAATTGCAGAACTACTTGGGCAGATGAAGACATTTTTGAAATATATCAGTTAAATCAATGCAGAAGAGGATTTACAAAACATTTCACACTGTAAAGACCCTCAGAGCAGGGATTGTTTTCGCTGGTCCAAGATCTAAAACCTAATGGCGTACGTCCCTTGTTTCCTCCTCTATTTTGGATTAGCATTCCTCAAAGCCACATGGCGGCTAAGTCACTGCAAAATATTCTAAATAAACATCTTAGGACCCAGATTTTCATTGTTGTACATGTTGTGGAAATGACTGCTTCCACCCTAATCAGCCAACAGTGATTACCAAAACAGAAAATAAATACCTATAACATAAACAACACAAAACTACATTTCATAGTAATACTGTTAAAAGCCGTTAAGAGAACCATTCAAGCAACATCATAAAAACAAACTGATTATAATTTAAATACTCTTGTTGTTTTAAACATTGCTATCTAATTTCTTTTAAATGATTTATTTACCCCTTAACCCTGCAACCACTCATTGAAAATACCTTCCAAGACCACTCAAGGACTCCTAAACCTTACATGACATCAATCTCTTCTGGTACTTCAATATTACTTTCATTTCAAAGTAAGTACATTACAATATTTCAACAGCATTTATAGTTTCCTCTCATCGCATATTCTTGGGTTCAAACAAAAATTTCCCAACATTATCATAGATCTTCTTCAGAAGTGCAGAAACCACATGCACTCTATCACACTGCCTCTTTGTTTGACTTAGACTAGTTACTTTATTACGTGACCTGTTTCACCACAGGCCTATGCGTCGTTCTTTCACTGTTTTCCCCCTCCCATATAACACGCTACTGTCTTCAAAGGGCAGAAGATGTCTTAACACAGGTCAGCCCGATAATCACTCATTTAATTATCAGTCAGTTCAGAGTTCCCTTGTCTTTTTCCAATTCACATCGCAACAGATTTCACATACAAAGAAACTAACACGTGAATCTCGTTTTCCAGAATGTAAAAATGAGATGGTTATCATTTGAAAATAAATACTTTAATCCTTGTGTCAAGTTACAGAAAACTCCGGTGAAGGATTAGATTGTGTGTGTAAGTTTTTGATAAAGAAAAATATCTCTGCAGTCCAGATCAGTGTGTAGTCATTTTAGGTATCGATGTATACTGTTTTGTGTACTTTAACACTATATTTTACCTACTAAATGAGGTCTGATACACACTTAGTTGCAGAGTTAAATATGGTAATCTTTTTGTCATCATATTATTTATGGATTGAGTTTAACTGTCCAATTGGGTTTATGACCAATTGTTCTGGGTTTAAAAACACACATCAGATTTTAAGCAAATATGCTTTTCCAACAGGGACAAACCATGAACAGCAGCCCCCTGGTGGTAGTTACTATCAAGACGCGTGATGGTTTTCACTCCGATATCTCCCACTTGGCAGCGCAAGTAGTGAAAATGTGTCAGAACAGGCTTTGATGAATGCAGTAAATCCACCAAACTTAACAACTTGCGAAAATGTACGGTTTCTGCTTTAGTTTTTTTATGGTTGACTTTAAATATGACTATACAAATTACTTTGGATGTACATGTTTGAAGTTAAACATTGCAGTTGTAGCAATGCGATGTCATACCAATGTTGTTCTTCTTGTGATATGACATGTTCTCCCTGACACATCACAGACATGTGGCAAACTGCTGTGAGGAGCATGTTGGTGGGCACAGTTTGTAAAACACATGCTGACCCATTAACAGTGGTGGTGAATAATATACAGTATATTACTGGTTCTCATGTTGGTGTGTTTTGGATAACGTATAATCGGCACAGGTTTGGAGGAAAACCTGCTGGATTGCTGTGCAGCACACAACAAGAAGAGGGCGCTGTTTTTTTTCTCCTCAAAGCCACTAGAGCTTAAGCTTGAGAAATAATATATGGCGATGGCAGTCTGTGGCTTCATAGTATTTTAGATGATTGTCTCAGATGGATGAGGCAAGATTGACTTTCATGTTGCAAAGTTGCCTGTAGGTCGAATGCCTTTGGATCTGAAATGAACTGTAGCACTTAGCCACGTCAGATTGTAATTACAATATATGGCCCACTGATTAGAAAACATTGTATCTGTGTCGTCTGTGATAGGAAAATATCTGAACTATCTTTTCACAAAGAGTTGCAGGTCAGCGGCTCAGTGGCTTTAAAGCTGAATTGAGAAGTGCTAAAAGCGACTCAACTCACTAACCACTGACTGCATTTTATTGGCTTTGCTCTGCATACAAATATTATTTATTTTAATCTGTCTTACATACACTTGCTGCTGACATATTGTGTGATGTTCTGCTGTGTGTAATACTGTGTCGCGTGTCCTGTTTGTTTAGTGCAGTTCTGTCTGTGCAATGTTTTAATTGTGACCTGCCAAGGGCTTTCTCAGGTACAATACATCAAATGATAAACATGTATGCTTAATATTGTATATGGTCACTTACAAATAAAAAAATCAACTGATTTGCAGTGTGAAAGTAGCTGAACATAATTTGAAAGTTCTGAATATTCACTGATGTTTACATGTCAACAGCCATTCAAATATAACCAGAGTTTAAAACCCACTAAAAGAGGTAACAATTACAGACAGCCCAGGGGGCACGAGGTAATCGCACCATCATGACACTGCCTTCTCCTCCTCCTGCTCTATTTTGACTCTTTATTAACAATATAGCACCCATTACAGGCGAGCTGCTCTCCTCCGAGAAACACAATCAAGCCGTTTCCCCCACATACACTGTAATTTGATGGACTCCAGTCCCAGTGGAGAGTCTGTTATAAATCTTGACATACTGATGTGTGACCTCATTTTGTCCTCCAAAAATTATATTAAAAGAGAAACGAGAACATCAAGCTGAATGAGAAGGTGAGTCCCATTCTGACATTTATAGTCCCCACTGAGAGCTCTGTATGCGCTTGGGGAATACTACCAAAACTGATGCATGTGTACATGTATTTTTATTTGTTAATTAGTTCTACAATGAAATAAGCTATTTGACTTTGCACATACCTTTGATGACACTAGATGGCTAGATAGACATATAGATAGACAGCATGTGTATCAATGTGATGGTCTAGTTTTCACAATTAAGTAGTACACAAGGTATTTTTATATTAACTGAAAGACACTGCAAGCAACAGAAGACAATTTTAGTAGATTCTCTGCCACAATTGCTGATATATGAGTCTATGAGAAATGTTCTATTTCTTAGAACCAGTAGAGGCTGATATGAATGTTTTTGTATTTTTGTATTTTTCTGATCTGGCAGAACATTTTTCACTAAATCTGAGACATGACTTGAATGCAGGTATTATTGAGCCTTCAGGAAGTGTTGAGGCGTTCAATTCAATAAGACACCTGACACCTATTCAAAATCTGAAAGGTGTAGCAGAGCGCTGCTCTCTAAAACACCCAGTCTGTTTTTCTAACATAATATCAGCTTTCCTCTCTAGTAAAACAGTTTTACCCTGAAAATGAAAGCCTTCCCGTGTATGTGTAATTTTTTATACCCAAGAGGCTTGTAACAAAATAGTTCAGTCCTGTATTTTAACTAACGTTTTGTAACACTAGGCTGTTTGTTGATTGTTGATGAAACTTTAATGAACCCAACAAAAACGGCTTCATTGCAGGAGAAATAAATAATAACTAAAATGTAAAAGAAAAAGAGAATATTGATAAAATAGTAAGTAAATAGGACTATTCACGACCTCATATGGTAATATATGATTTATTATCCAGTGGTGGAAAAGGTGTTTAGAGAATTTACTAAAGTAAAGTAGCAATACTAAAATACTCCAATGCAAATAAAAGTGCAGAGGAATATTGTATTGTTGGGACATACAGTATAAGCAGGACTTTGATGGTGTAGTTGACTGAGGTGTAGTTTGAACTACTTTACATATTTTTGGATAATCTACATGATATTTTGTGATCTGATGTTTTGTGAGTAACTAGTAACTACAGCTGTGAGATAAACGTAGTGGAAGGAAAAGTACAATATTTTCCCCTGGAGTGTAAAATAGCATAAAATGAAAATACACAAGTACACTACAAGTACCTCAAAATTGCACAGTGCTTGTGTAAATGTGCTTAGTTACTTTCCACCACTGGTATTATAGACCGTTTTCACATCAGACATTTTGACTTGTCAAAGCAGGAAAAGCACAGGTGGAATTAATAACATTAATGATGGCTGCATTTCATTTAGGAGAGCCAGCTCCAGGGCTCTCATATTGTGAATGCTCACTCAATGGCATGGCTAACTGGGACACTTCATGCAATGGAGCCATCGTTAATGTTATTACACCTGTGCTTTTCCTGCTTTGCCAAAATGTCTGCTGTGAAACGGGTCTGTTGCAGCTAGAAGAGTTAATTGATTGCTGTCTGTAATGTAGAAATGTGACAGTGACATGGGAAAACATGCACGTAGTCAGTGTTTCTGTATGTACTGTAATTCTTCAGCTCTGTTATCTCCATCTGTAAAATGAATATAATACCTGGAGGTTGTTTGGTTCTTCATGCATGCACACCACAGTGCGTCTGTGGCTTCTTAACATGAGCAGTTACACACACTTTGTACTGTGCAGAACACTCAGACTCCAGTCGCTCATGTTGTCAAATTAATGGCTATTGTGCGCTGAAAGGTGTTATTTAATAGCACTACATTATGTGTCACCTCTGTCACTTGGATTTGCATTTCCTGATTTAAATGTCACTGTTTAATGCTGTCACTTCACTGATGTGCTGTTTTTTTTTTTTACTCGGCCAAATGGTTGATGTCATGTGATCTCAGTGCAGGTTTCAGCAACAGAAAAGTATAATGGCCAGATCTGCATGAGGTGTATTGCGTGCAGTAATGCAAAGAGGAGGACAACCTTAAATATTCAGTACTAGGATGTTCATTCAAACCTTTGTTCTAGGGCACTGCTCAAACTTTAAACTTTGACATAAAATAAGATAGCAATTTACTCATTCTCATGGGGACATTTGGTAGTGGCTGTATCATCATTTTACTTTAACTATACCTCGTGTTCAAACTGAGCTTGGAAACCCCTTTTTTAAAATACTATGAAGTTAAAATCTCTTATTCTATTTGACTTGAAAACGCTACACTTAGGCACTCTGAATACCACTTGTTGTTGTTTTCTTTAATGTAGGATAGATTTTTCAATTATGTATGTCATTTTGTGATGGAATTGTATTTGCTTATGGTTTTATATTGTATGGGTTTTTTTCTTGTACGCAGGTCTCTAGAACTGATGTCTTGTTTTCAATCAGTCCAACTGCTCAAATAAAGGATTAAAACATAATTTTTTTGTGACCTATAAACATAAATAACTGGCTTACAGGACACAGCGGGGACATTACGTGCATTATCATGAGCATAATCACTGCGCATTTGAATTAATCATATACACATACCTGTAGTTAAGATGTGTATATACTGTACTTACATTGCCATTTGCCACTTTTCTGACATATCTATGATCCTTTACTATTAACCTGTTTACATTTTTGGCATTGTGTACATTTTCATTTGCACCTTTTGTGAACATTTTTCTTTGATATTTGCACTCTATAGTTGCAGTCTTCCTACTTTGTACTGCAACTTCTGTTTAACAATCTCCCTCGGGATAGATAAAAGTTATATTTTATCTATTGTATCTTAGCTCAATGTTTCCAACAGGACGAAAACTATCCATTTTGCTAAACACATTAACTTTCCTTTCCTCCCCCCCCCAACCATAAGCCCAATAATCACTTTGTATCTCCTTCTATCCTCTCATCAACCCTTCTTATTATATCTTAATAGGGCCCTCTGCTACTCACAGTTTTAATTAGCCATAATGTAGTGCTGTTAAGGCTGTTTCTTTGCTTGTAAATGTCACCTGCACCTGATATGAGCGTTTAAAAGTGCGAAATAGAAAGGCCCCCTGTGCCTCCCCGGGGGACGGATGCAGCGGGTGCGGACATTACACACACAGATTGTGTGTAATGTCCCTTTAAAGGCCGCTGCGCCCCCTGCAGCGTCGTCATTGCGCAGAACAGTTTGAACCAAAAAGCGGAGTGACCTTCCTCCGCTCTCAGTCTGAGAGGGGCAGCACTGAAGCAATAAGCCGGCCGCAGCTCCTACAGTCCCGCCGCTTTAGCCTCAGCGATGAACAACAACTTAGTCGGCGACGAAGTCGGGTAAGATCCATTTAACAAAGCCGTCGCCGCGGACGCGTTCGGCTGCACGCTGCGTCGCAACTTCTGGTTAGCCAGGCTGTCATTTGACAGCTAGCGTTAGCTAGCAGGCTAAGCTAGCGTCAGTAACTCGGCGAGCTCGCTAGCCCGAGGGGAGGACGGCCAAAAAGTGAGAGTAGTCCTCAAAGTAGCTCAGTTGTTGCTGTTACTGGTCACGGTGGGATGTGCCACGTTTGTCCGGGGTGCCGCCACTCCGCTCGTCAAGGGAACGTCAAAGTGTAGTTACTGTTTCAGCGCTGTGTTCAGTTAGCTCGAAGCTGCCGAGCTAGCTTAGCTGTGGCTTGCCAGTGAAGCGAAAGTCTCCTCTTCTTGACTTCGCCAACGCGAGGACATTTAGCGGGCACCGCTGGAGGACGGAGCATCCTCCTCTTCGGTAACCCGGTCATTCTGCCACAGCCGCTGCACACACGCACACTTGCGTTGCTTAAATCAAATAGTAAATGAACTCGTTAGCTAGTTTTATAGTGGTGCCGCTAAACTTCCAGTTCTGCAACCAGCATCCGAGTTCACTGGTCCGCAGCCGGGCAGCCGCTGTCCTCCCCTGCGCTCCGCAGACGGTGGCCGCCGCAGCTTTGCCGGCAGCCTGTCAGCCGAGTGCGGCGTTAGCTTGCTGCACGGCTCGGCTCTGTCCCGGGGTAACTTACGTGGCAGGAGGTCCGTGAAAAGAATGGTTTTTTTTTTTGTTGTTGTTGTCGAGGCCATTGCATTGAGTATTAGAAGCCCAAAGTGACATCCACGAACCCCGACCGAACCCCAGTGAGTCACACGAAGCACAGGCATTCTAACCGAAGCCGTGCGCGTCTCCCCAAGCTGCTGCAGCAGCTTTGGTGTCAGCGTTGCCTCACGTTGTGTAATGTCTGTGTACTTGGCTGTTTAGTCAGCTGTGGCGTTTTTAGGGCTCTGAAACTGTGCTGGTATCGCACCTTTTTTTTTTTTTTCGTATTTGACTTTGTCATGACACTTGTATAGCAGTTTATCACTTACTCTGAGTCTGACGTGATGGTCAATGACAGACTTCATGATAATTTATCTGCTATTTTCAGGAAACTTTTTGTGGGTGGATTGGACTGGAGTACCACACAAGGTAAGTCGCACTGTGAAGGCGCAATCACTTCATGCACAACGGGTTTTTAATCGACAGGAATTTGTCCAGGTGACACTGATGTATGTATTTGTTGTCAGACTGAGGATCTGGCTGGTAGCTTGTTGGGGCTCTTGTTTGGCGCGTGAATCAAAGTTGAAGAAACTGGAGATTATCAGGTCATACTTGGCTTTGAAATGCAGAATAGAGCTGTGCAACCGTATGCACATACTGTATTCTGTACTGCCTTGATACCAATATTGATATCAGTATATCAGTATGATATCTGTATGATATTTTGCATATGCCAGTTGGTGCTTTCATACAATAGTTACAATAAGGGTGTGTGACAAAAAAAAATCCTTACTAACATTTCTGTGATGGTCTAGCAAATAGAGATAGTCTCATTTATTCTTTGAACACATATGGTAAGACACCTTTAGGCACTGATGCATTCCCAAAGCTTGGTTGAGCTTTGTGGAATAACATACTTGTAATCAATGAGGTCAAGCATTGAAAGCATCGTTTTGTTATTGGTATGAAAACTTAGGCATCATATTGGCACCAGTAAAATTCTGGTTAGTATGTAGCCCTTAATGTCACATTGGTGCAAGAACTATTTATTTTTGGATATCAAGTGTATCTATTGATGTACTGATATGACATGGAGTGGACAATATAAAAGCGCAATACTGAAGCCTTGCAGAAAATACTGAATACTTTTTAGAGTCTAGTTCTAGACGGTGTCGTCAGTAGGGTCTACTTGTGGCCAATGTTCCTCTTTGTTACGGTCATGCTAATTAATTACTGATGATCAGCTGCAAACCACAAACACTGGTGGTAGAGTCTAAATTATGCAGACAATGTATACGCACACACATTGGGCGTGTGCGTATACATTGTCCTCTCATTCAGACTTGCCGAGAGAGATGGTCTAGTTTGCTTAAAGCCCTTTACTGGCTCGTGCTTGTGCTGGCCACTGTGTAACTTTGCACAAGGGCTTGCCTCTGTTAACAGCACTGTTAAATTTAAGATCTGAACTGCAGCACTGTGTAACTCTGAGCGTGTTTCCCTGGCGATGCCCCAGGGCTTCCCAGCAATGAGAAAAGCAATTACGATAACCCTCCCCAACGTGAGTCCTCATTTGTCCAAACTTGCACGCCTTGCTTCTGTGGACATGTGCGGGCGTTACAGTAGTTGCATGTACATTTGGTGCTATGTAGCATGACAGCGGTTCAGTGCTTTGTTTGGTCTTTATGATTGTCGATATGTGACTGCACTGTGTTTTTTATGTGTTTACGTAAAAATATATTGGCACAATTCCCAATATTCTGCCATAAGACAAAATCAAGGTCACTGAATGACTTGTAGTGTTCCCTATGTAATTGTATGGAGTAGTGCTTGTGTGTTTTGTTTTTTTATGCCACACCTGTTTTAGTCCCAGTTACAGTTTTAGTGCAGGTTGGAGTGCTGAAGATATTTTCTTAGCATCATTTATCATAATGAAAGCATGAGTTCTATAAATCATGAGTACACTTCTTTGTGTTCAGGAGGCAAACTGGGCTGCGTTATATCTCCCGATTATGACTTAACGTTTGCAGTATTGCTGTGTGGTTCTGTGCTTATTGTTATGAAGCACCACTGTTATGTAATTTTTTTTTCTTTCTTTTTTCAGAGACACTGAGAAACTATTTCTCACAGTATGGGGAAGTAGTAGATTGTGTCATCATGAAGGACAAAACTACAAATCAGTCGCGAGGCTTCGGCTTTGTTAAATTCAAAGACCCCAATTGTGTACGGACAGTGCTGGAGACAAAGCCGCATAATCTTGATGGGAGAAATGTGAGTATTTTAAATCAAAGGAGCAGATAGGCTAATCAACACAAGTAATCTGCCTGTGCTTTGTGTGAGCAATGTGGAAAGCCTCATGCTGTATTTCATCATCCAAAGTAGATAGAAGTTATTCAAGGAGAAGTACAGTTTTGCTTTGGGCTGTACCTGCCTGTAGACATTACTACTGGTGATGCATTCTGCAAAATGTTGACATTTGTTTGCCCCAAAAAGGCTTAACTGTTCAAAGTCAAATTAGCAAAATTGGCAGTTAAACCTGGATTCCTATGAGATGGCTGACAAGACACAAGTTTTCCTCTTTATTAATGCTTCCATACATTGACATATCACTTTTGTTCTGTTCACAGAGGCGGAGAAGGGCATAAAACTTTATTGGCCACATATTCAAATTAATGTGTGTCAGTACATATTGCACTGTTGTGTGCGATGAGCCAATATACTGTAATGGATTCAGAGAAGAACATTTGAAGGTGCCTTTTTATTTGGGGCTAATGTCGAACGCTTTCTCTCTCTTTGCTGTCAGATTGACCCGAAGCCATGCACTCCCAGAGGAATGCAACCTGAAAAGTCTCGAACCAAGGAGGGCTGGGTAAGAGGAATCTGATTTCTACTGGGGAGGCTAGACTAGGTGTTTCTGCTGGAATAAGGCTCAGTCTCTCCGTCCCCTCCTCCTGAGATTGGACTCTAGTTTCTTTTCATGGGCCATGAGCAGACCTTGAGCTCCATTTATAAAAACACTCTGACTTTGACCTGAATCTCATTTTCTCTTTTTTTTTTTTTTTTCCTATTCTTCAGAGTGCTTTTTTTTTTTTTTTTTAATGATCACAATGTACAACCTTCATACCTTTTTGAGAGTGCTAGAAATTTGTGTGGGGTTCTGATAATTCACGGAAGCATAAACGAATTTATGACTCCATTTGTGAACAACATTGTCCTGGGATTCACCCATAATAAGGTCACATTTTCCCAGATTTAACAAACATGACTCATGAAGAGGTCAAAGGCCTGTATCACCATGCTAAATATTGGAATTCTAATAACACTTTTGCATGGCCTTTTGTAACTATAAAACAGATAACATAAGTAGCTTTAGAGATGAGTAGGCTGGTGAATGTTTTTTATTTTATTTAGTTTTATATTTTTGAAAGGCAGAAAGCTCTGCACCAACTTGGGTAGTTTGTGGGTCGATCAACAAGGCTATCAAGCCACTGCAGATCTACGATAGCCAATTTTGTCCCCAACAATTTTAGTTATTGCATCTTTGCTGTCATTAAAACATTTTTATAAGTCACATATTTGGCTGCAACCATAGATTGTAAGTCGGAGGCTTTTATAAATGAGACCCTTCGCCTGCTACCAGAACTCTTTCACTGACTTCAAGTCACATAGCTGCTACTGAATGTTTTACTAACAAAGCAGAAGATGTAATTATTAAAACTCATTATTGTCATCCGCAGCCTCTAGCCTTAACAGTATGAGTGCACTGCACAACAATGGTGAAATGCTTAGTGGTTGAGAGTAAGTGGAGGGAGCCATGCTCTCTGATCTGTGGAGACTAGTGTTTGCATTGACATGACATGTTAAGAATTATACCCCAGGGCAATAGGAGAACCCAATTTCTTCTGCACTGTCTGAATAGATGATGGCTAACTGGCCCCTTCCCAGAGTGATCCTTTAATAGACATTGAAATCCATACACTCCCTGTTTTCTTTCAGAAGGGCAGCAAAGCCGATAGCAATAAATCAAAGAAGATATTTGTAGGTGGAATCCCCCATAACTGCGGCGAGCCTGAACTCAGGGACTATTTCAATAGATTCGGAGTGGTGAGTATTGCCATGCGCATAATGAAAGTCAGTTCATATCGTCATTAAGACTGCTTGAATGGATGTGACATTGAACAGGGGAAAAAAAAAAAAGTCGTAAAAATAATAGACATTTAATTGTTTGTCCAAATTGAGGCAGAATATTTAATTGTACTAAGAAACGGACCCTGTCTGGTTTTCTAAATGGAGCCACTGTTTCCCTTCGTCCCATTCAAGGTCACAGAGGTGGTAATGATCTATGATGCGGAGAAGCAGAGGCCCCGAGGTAAAAGCTGATCCCGTTTTTCTCTCCCCTCTTCATACCTTACCATCTTAAATCTCATGACAAACTATTCTGGCCCAAATAGAAAAAAAGCCCATTCAGCTCCAGATACTCCATTTAGACACTGTCACCCATAACATGAACGGGACACACAATAAAACACAAAAGCTTGTTAAATAAAACCTCATACCAAGTCACCACAGCATACATCAAATGGAAAATATAACGTGACATTTCTAGAGATGTAATGAAAGTTTAGCGTTATGTGAAATACGCTGCTCTCCTGTGAAAAACATGAAATTCTTAAAACAGTCATTAAGGCGGCACCGTCACTTTATGTGTTGGTTATAAATGCGTGCAATGTTACATGCACTTTGCCTGCATAATACAACAGTAGGTGGCACCTTAAAACCACATCTCAGCCTTTGTCACATGCTCAATTCGGATTGATGCAGTGTCCTTCATGACCTTGTGTGACATCGTGAGTCTGCTCCACAGACACATTTCTACTCTGTTTTGAATGTTTTTCTTTTTAAGCATGTTCTTCAGGCACCCTCAGGCAGAGCAAGGACAGAAGTTACCTTAAAAGCTTTTAGTCAAGATTATTGGTTAAAACTCCGACTAGTTTCGACCTCGCAGTGTCTGCAACAGGGCGGAAATTGTAAAAATTAACAATTTCTAGGTTGAAGTCCCTGAGCACTTCATGTGTTAAAGGAGAGGTTCACAGTTTTTCAAGCCTGTCTTAAAACAATAGTCAGGTGCCCATATGACCATTTAAAAAGGTTTTGATTGGTGTAACTATTCCCCCTGTTCATATTGTCTGTTAAGAGATCCTTTTCTAGAAAGCTTTCTAGTGATAGTGGACAAAATCCACAGTCCTCACTCTACACAAAAATAAGTGTTTATTTGAAGCACTATGAGGCTTCAGCCTCAAATCAAATGGGAGACTGTAACAAATGTATCACTTAGGAACGACCAGTATGAACCGGAGAAAACAATTATAGCAAGCAAAAATGGTTTAAATGTACATATGGGCACTTGACTATTGTTCCAAGACAGATTTTAAAAAAGCGAACCTAACCTTTAAAGACAAATCCTTAAACAAATGGTGACATTAGCTGGTGATGAACTAAATGTTTTTAGCTTCTTTCTGCGATGTGTTTTCTTCCCATTACTGTGGATAACTGGTGAAATATTAACATGATGTTACACCACATCCAAATAGTTACTGCAGGTAAAATTAAGCAAGTTATTTCTGCCATTAACTGCCAGTGATTTATTTCTTTTAGTAAAAATGTATTGCAAAATTTATTAAATTATTAATCGATAAGCAAAATTTGATTAAAAATTCATCAGTCTCTAAGACGAAGCTTGACAAAAAGAACATTTTAAGCTATTTAAACCGTCAAAGATGAGAATAATGGTCAGTTTCAGAAGCATCGATGCCAGTTTGTCCCCACAATAGCCTCAATAAAGCAGGATGAAATATAGCTAAACATGTGTTCTGTTCTAAGGAGTGCATTCCCTGAAGATTTTCTCTACTGGAAAATATCTCCACTTAAACATATTGAATGCAAGAAGTTCATGCATCTAATTGTAAGGTTGTTGAAAAGCATTGTGGTAGACAAAGGAAACCAGTAACAGAGGCAGAGATGGCAGGTTGCAGGAAAGTAGGTGCTCCAAAAAAATACAGTACTTTATCACAACATGCAACTGGCATATTGAGCACAGTTTGAGTGTCTAAGGGATTTGTCCTTCACAGAGGTTGGTTTTAGCCCAAACGCTGAAGGTGAAAATTACATTGTTATCTCTAGAACAACAGAATCATTTTTAAAAGGTTTTTTACATGTCCTTTCTACTATTTCAAAAGCCTCTTTAACCTATTTCCTGACAGTAGAAATTACAGACCGTAAAATCTCAGAAGACTTTGTCCAGTTAATGTATCATGGGTTCATGACATCGGCGGACACTTTAGCATGGATGGCCTCACTGGGAGTCAGACCCCACGCCACCAGCAGTGTTGGTGTCAGACTCTGCCCGCTGAGTTACAGTCACAGCTGTTTCATCTGCATTTGTCCTACATAGCAATAATGCAGTGGCCACTGACCCACAACAAGTACTACTGCTCTCCCTGCAAAACCCCCATTCATTCTCTATTGGGAGAAACCCAGAATAGTTTGTCATTGGAATTTAACATGATGTATTTGCACCAGTAACAACCATTACATAATCTTTAATAGTATAAACTATTTCTTTTGCTAAAACCATTAGACTTTCAACATTGGAATAAGTTTTCTTTACCTTGATTTAGACATACTGTAACTGATACATGTATCTTAAATGGCATAGTATGTGTTTTCCCATATGTAGAAAGTTAAGTATTTTTGTAAGTAAGCCCTTTTCTATTTTTCTTTCTTCTGTCCCCCTTCTCCTTGTGAATGGTTTGAATGTGATTAACGGTGTCTCTTAAGATTTGTCTTTTCTCCTTTAGGTTACTGTGCATTGACTGGTAGCACAGAGGTACAGGCCAAATGTAAAAACACCCAAATTTTTTTACTTGGTCAGCATGGGGTGTACACAAAGCTGCATCTAATTGTGATATTTCTCTGTAACTACAGAGGAAGCGTTTGTTGGGAATTTAACGTTGTTTGAGCGATAGTTTAGCAGCAATTTAAGTTTTCATTCTTAAATCGGTGTGTTTGATGGAAAATAGACACCTGACGTTGACTCGCATCATATTTGTTATTTTTTTTAATTTAAGATGTCTAGTTGGATTGACAACATCTGAGGGGAAATACCACGATCTGAAAAATAGACATGCTACAAAATTCCATCCCTTTATATCAAATGCTTTGTTTGTCTTACAAGAATGAAAAACTCTAATCGGATAATCTGGCAATAACATAATTATAGAGAGAATAAATGATTAAGGCCGTAATTAATGATAAATGTGTCATTATCAATTTAATCCATCTATAATTTACAAGAGTAATAGATTAATTGTTTGGTGTACAAAATGTCAGCAAATAGTGAAAATTTCTCATAATTTTCCAGAGCCCGTGGTGATGTTTTTCAGTAAGTTTTATTTTTTCTTTATTTTCTTCTAATATTTTTTAAGAACATGTCTGTTTCGACAGTTGTTGATATCTGATTTCAGTTGCAAGTCTTTAAAATTTCAACTTGAGTGTAACCGAGAGATGTCAAACTTCAATGTGTCAAGTTGGTTTTAAATTTAGATTAAGGACAGGCCATTGATGGATGATATTAATAGCAATAGATCACGAGGCTTGGGAATGCTTGGCATGGTACTAGAGGTCTCTAAAATCTCAGTTGTCTCATAGGACGTTTAATTGGATTCAGGTTAGGTCCCCAAGTAGCGTTGTGCACACAACCCAGTTCTGCCATAGCGGAAAGTTAATCAAATTGAAAGTAGATCACTGTAGTGCGCTGTGGCCTGCTATCTATCCATCCATTATCTATATCGCTCATCCTCAGAGGGTCGCGAGGAGGCGATCTCGGGTCAATTCACTCAATCAATTAACCGTATCTTTGGATGGTGGGAGGAAGCTGGAGTACACGGCGAGAACCCACGCGGACACGGGAAGAGCATGTAAACTCCACACAGATGGGGTCGAACCAAGAACCGTCTTGCTATGCGGTGACTGTGCCGCCCTGCGGTCTGCTAAGGCTCTGAAATGTTCTGTACCAGTTAGTCAGAGGAAAACGTTTACTGAGCAGCTGGTGTGGCCGAACTGTTGGACCAAGACGTTCTTTGGGCTTTGTCTTCCTGTGGTTGAACTTTGTATATCCCCCATGAACCCTTTTTATTAAAATCAGCAACTCGCCACTTTGGGAAACTGGTTATGGCCTATATCTTTGTGTTACCGTTGTGAGCAATATTTTAATTGTCCATTTTAGGCTTATCCTGGCTGACTCAAAAGTAAAACACAGAATTTGGGAAAGCTTGGAAAAAGCTTAGGCATTCTACAGTTTGTGTTTCTCCATATTTTTGTGATGCATTAACAATGGCTGCTGCGAGTGTGTGCTCCACAGCAATATACCAAGGGACAGATCAAGGTGGGGTTTGGATGAAACGGCATGAAGTAACAAAATGTAGTATTGGTTCAATTGGCATTTATCAATGTTGGAAGGTGGAAGATGGGACTTAATTGACCTTTTTTTTTTTTTTTGTGACATTTCACATGAAATCAAATGCTCATCAGTCTTCATGTTTAGCAGTTAAGCAGTCTTGTGTTGTTATCTTCACAAAATATTTCACTGCACAGTAAAGAGAAGTTTCCTTCAATCCCCCAGGCTTTAGTCTTGGATTTGTGTTGTTCTGCAAGTCTGCGACATCATCCGAACCCCAGGAGCCTCTTGCTCAGACTTGACGGATCCTCACTCTGCTGAAGCCCAATACTGTTCTTCATCTTGTGTTGTCACAACCCCTCCTGCTACCTTGATTCACTCTTGGTCGTTGGCTAGGTTTTGGATTTATTACTTTCGAGGCCGAACAATCAGTGGACCAGGCTGTCAACATGCATTTTCACGACATCATGGGCAAAAAAGTGTGTAGTTGTAGTTTTATTTTACCCTCAAGATCAAACGGAGGCTTGGGCGACAGAGAGAATTATACTGTGATGCTGTTTTATTAGTTAGAGCTCATTTTCCAGTGGCTTCCTAATAGCGACTGCAGCATCATGTGTCACAAAGCTATCCTTAAATATCTTAAAATGATCATGCCACTAAATTAAATTAATTTTCTAAACACTTACTACCCTTACACTTATTGCTTATAGTTTCCAGCGGCACAATGGTCCTCCATAAATGCTGTTCTATTACAGCTTCTATTGTCGCCCAAGGCTTTGTTTACATTGACCACTCCTTTAGGATGTCTTAAGTGCTTTAGATTGTACTTAAAATATTAAAATTACATCGTTTGGTGTGGTTTGATATTTCAAAGATAATGAAGCAAAACAAATGTTACAGTTAAGACTGCAAAGATCAATGAATTTCACTGAATATATATATCACCTAAAGGATTGGTCCAATCAGTTCTGTTTCTTTTCTGATGGTTTTTTTATTTGTTTTTTATTTTTTTTCCTTTTTGAAAAGTTAAAGAAAAAGCTCAACTCAGTGACCTCAGTTGAAGAATCTCCATACTGTGTCTTGTCAGTTCTCTAAATAACAAATGGCAGTTCTACTCTCTAAAATGCTGCTTAGGAGGAGACGTGAGTTGCACAATAATATTTGCATGCCTCCTCTTAGTGTTTGTTTTAACTCAGTGTGTGTACCAGATGGATGGGGTTTACTGCACAAAGACAATCCAGATAGTGTCAGGTAAGCTGCCCATCCGGGTTAAAACAATAAATTCACTGTGCTGTTATCTATCCAAGCACACCACCTAACCTGCTGGCATTCCTTCTTTTGTTGTTTTGCAGCATGGCAAACACCACCCACCTGGCACCATAGCTGAGTAAAACAAACTATTAATAAAATGTAGTACTGTAGCAAATTAAAGTACTACTTAGTACATTTCTGGCTAGAATTGGTCTTCACATGAAGTGTACTTTTCAAGCTCTCGTTCAACAACCCCCCTTTTCCCCCAATAGACATTTGGTAAGTAGCAGCTTTAGAAGAGATACCAGAAGAGAGGCGGTCTCCTTTCTGCCCTCCATGTCGACAGTAATGATTTGTAGGCATAAGAAAATTATCAAAGTCATATAGTATCATCACATGTATCTAGATTTTATCTTTGATCTTCACATGGCTGCATGTGTTTTAAATATTTGAAGGTTAGTCTGTGATATTTGATCTTATTTTGGATTAACTCTTACTGACAACCTTAAAGCAGCATCCATTTCTGCTGTTGTGCTCTTTCTGCAATAGTGAGAGCTGTAGCAGATCAGGCCTTTTGTGCTTTTATTTGACAGGTAGAGAAGATGACAGGAAATAAGGGGGGTGAGAGAGACACGGGAGTGACATGGAACAAAGCTCCCTGGCTGGAGTTGAACCAGGGACGTTACAGTTTGTGGTCAGCACCTTAAACCACCTGACCCCCAGGACACCCCTCCTCTCTTCATTGTAAACTAAATATAAATAAAAGTGTTATTTTCTGGTGTCCCAATTCATTTTTCCCCTCAGAAGAGAGCCACTAGGCAGGTTGTTTTGAATTAAAAACAAAAGGTAAAAGCTATCCTGGACCAGATTTAAGATGGATTTGTTAATCAATACTATTGAGTAGCAACACAAGTCATTTTTATTGAAATATCACTCGATTATTACACGAGATGATCCGAATCCCATTTCCTTGGTAAATGCTTCAGCCCAGCCTGTGTGCTCTCCAGTGGTACCCACCCATCTTCACTTTGCCCTGGTTTCCAGCAGGACTCGAGGCTCGACTTAATCCATTGTTCTTGACTTGACATTACCTTACGCTGGGACTTGAGAGAGGCTGGGAGATATGAGTTACAAAATTAGAAATTGGAGCACATCAAACTGTGGACCAAATCCCAGTTCTGCTGTTGGGGACTACAGAAGTCATGGTATCCATCACTCGTAGCTGTGATGCCCACGGGAGAAAGTGCTCAGGTAGCTGCTGCCGGCGGCGCGGCCACTGCCGGAAACATGTGCGTGTAATTAGGTCGACAGAGAAGGAAGAGGGGAGGCTGTGGTAGGTGGCAACACCTTAAAGCTGGGAGGAATTTGCGATTCGTTTTCCTTCTGCAAGGTGACCCCAATAACTCAGCCCCACAGTCTATTTCTGGTTGGCTCCCCCTTAGTCTCGGCCTGTTTCTTTGCTCTGGTTAACTGCTGGTAGCTTTGCCTAGTTACGGGAAGGGAAGTTTTGTTGTTGGGGCAGTACATTTATATTTGACCCAAGGCATCAAACTGTAACAGTGATGGATGATAAATATACATAAAAGTCAAATTTAAGTATTGTAATGGATGGATAAAATCAGTTTCTGAGAGTTAAATTGTGTAAGGATGTAATTCCCAAACAATAAGTGTTGTTTATTATTATAATTGTCTCTTAACTGTCCTCCAGCAGCGATTTGACATTACATTATGGTCAAAGTGTATTAGTCATTTGTACTCAGTTGGAAAAAGGTTTTTCTCACCTTTGACACAGTATGAAGATTCAATTTTAGATTGACTGAAAATACTTTATTTGTACTATCTGCATGTTTACCTTTATGTATGCTGTTAGAACTGAGATACAAATTTCTCTCTACATCCATTTTCCCCCTAAAACTTACAACAAATAAAATAAAAATGAGATTCTTTATAAGCGTTAGCTGGAGAAAGGTAAGTCATGACCTTCCATTAGATGTCTTTATCATATATAGGGAAATTCATTTGAGTATAGAAATAAATCTATGTTTCTCAGGTACGTCTTAAGAGGCTGTGATCTGGAGATTTAAAAAAGATTTGATTTTGTCTTTGCAATATGATTTGGCCATTGTGATTTTCCCGCTTGATAATTAGCACCTGAGACACATAGCTGTACAGTTCTGCCTACACAGTAATATTATTTAACAACACCCCCTCATTATTCCAATAAACATAAAGTGAAAGATTTCAAACTGGCCCAAAATGCTGAGATTAAATAATCAGTGGTAGGACAGGTCTGTCTAGGTGAGTGATTTCATAGATCTTATATTGGTATTGCCAAATGTGCCCTCCTTGTCCTTTGCCCAGGTGGAAGTGAAGAAGGCCGAACCTCGTGACAGCAAAGCGCCGGGCCAACTTGTCCCTGGCCAGTGGGCACCCAGGGGCATCTTGAGTGCAGCTAATGGTTGGACAACACAGCCTGCCCAGGGCTGGCAACAGGCTTACGGGCCACAGGGTGAGTGGGAACAAATCCCAGAGCAGAGTGAGTGAGGCTCACTGCTCAGAGGAAAGCCCAGTAGTAACTGTTTAAATGTGTTAAACCCTCTGCATTAACCTTGTGCATGTAGGTCACTGCCTGCACTGTCCGTTTGAATGTTAAACTGGATTCTGTGAACATTTTACATTTCAGACAACAATATTGTCCTCAGTCTAAAGTTGTTTTTTTTCCTCTTCCTGAAGGCGTGTGGGTGTCGACTACTGGCCAACCTATAGGTAGGTTTTCGACCTCCAGTTGACAACACACAGAAAATGTCCTTTCTTTCCATGTTAGTGAATTAGTTGCTTTTCTTTATTTTGCATAACTGAACTGATCAAATTGCATGGATATTTTTGTGTCTTTGCCGTGTGATCATGTGCTTATCTTTATGCGCTTTTGCCACAGAAATTAGCTTTCATTCTGTGTGGCCAATAGGCTGATGACAGTTAACAGCACATGTTATCACTGATTCATAATGGCTGAGGCTGCTGATAATTTGCTGCTCTAGACAGATGGCAGCCTTGAATAGATTCCAGCCTCCCCCTGCTATTGGTCAGGCTCGGTTTCGTATCACCACCTCCGGGTCAACCTGCAGCGCTCACTGCAGTGTCCCTGTGCTCACTCAGAAGATACTTCTGTTTCATTCAGCTTCAGCTTGTGCTGCAAAACAATTGTATTTGTTAACTTTATGTCGGTTATTCAGCTGTTCAATAAGACTGTGACAAATTGAAATTGATGCCGTTCAGAAAAGGTCATCTACTTATTACTTAGTATTATAGCATGTGTAGATATTCATGTCCTGTTGATTTATGTAAAACGTACATATATTTATGTAAATACATTTCTATAAAATAGATCTGTTATGTGTTGGAGCAGGCGGGTACGGACCTCAGTTGTCAGCAGGCCGTGGAACTCCCACACAGCCTCCGTCACCTTTCAACGCATTCCTGGTCACGACCCCGGCGGGCGGCTTCGCTGCACCTCAGGGCTACCCTCAGCAGGGCTACAGCACAGCACCTCAGTTTGGTCAGTAATACTGATACACTTGATCATTACACATGGTGCTGTTTTGACATCACTGCAAAGTGCTTACAGGTAATATAGCACATGTAACGGTAAAGCTGTGAATAAGGAGTTTCTGAAAACGGATTGATTTTTGACTAATGTCAGAGATAATAAGCTGTGTACACATTCTATTTCTCTGCCAAAAAGTGTTCACATTTTTGTTGAATCTATGTCGGGTTTTCCAGGCAGCTTTGCTGTGGCTATGGTCAGGGAGGAACCTCCACCTTATCAGAGATAGCCAGCGTGACTCGCAGATAACTAGCATTTCATGAAATGTTGCTGAAAAGCCTGTGAGGGGGGATTATTATCTTACACCAACCTAAACTTAAACCTGTTAGCAAACGTACCAAGCTAAAACCAGCGGGAAAGAAGCCCAAAATGATCCGTCACAAGCGTTTTGGCAGAGTGGTCACTGTGTGATCTGGCAGCTGATATACATATAGAGACATGTAGATGTACAACTTGTATTCCTACAGCCTGAAATGAGAAGAGATTTAGTGGAAAAATTGATTAAAACCTTGGTTTGTAGTGGTTTTTGTATGATGGTATGGGATGGTCAACTTTTCTTTTTACATTCAAAATGCGAATGAAGACAGGAGTCAAAGATTTTGTGTTATTACCAGGGTCGTCTGTTCTGAGGCCTTTATTCCAGGGTATCCGTGGGGTCTTAAAAAGTTTTAAAAAGTATGGAATCAGTTTAGCAAAAATTAAGACTCTTGAAAAGTATTAAAATGTCTTAATCTGCATTTTACGAGGTATTATTTTTTGGAACATAGATTCAGACAGACTGTCTAGGTCTATATGAGTTAAGATCATTTATGGCCAATGTTGTATTTCTTAGGCCAAATAGAAATGTTGGTTAATGAAAATGCTTTGTTGATGTGAGTGAGTGTGTGACTATTACTACTTTTAAGAAACCGTGCCTTTGGGTTAGTCCACTTTATTCTCGCGTTTTGTTCCCTCCCGGATGATCTGAATTAGGTCAAGATTGTTTTGCAATCTCAAAATAAATGTACTAGTATAGTGCTGTAAATTAAAGGTCTTAAAAGGTATGGAATTTAACTTCAGGATTCCTGCATATACCCTGTATACGCATACACAATATACCATCTGTGATAAAGCTACACTAGGAAATGATCTTTAGGTAAATGCCATAGAAATGATCTTATTACTCTCCAACAGGTTACAGTTTCGGCACACCACAAGCAGACCAGTATGCGCCACAGGTTCCTCCTCCACCCACCACTCCAGGAACGGCAACGCTTGGCTTTGCCCCTGCCTCCACACCAACTCAGGACTTGAGCAAAGCTCCCACTGGGCAGCCTGACTTCCCTTATAGCCAGTATGGTAAGAAAAGCATTGTGCATTAAGCAGTTTACTGCCCTTTTCTCTCCCATTTAATTTTTATTCACCCCTCGGCCCTGCCCATCTCTCTGGATATTTTATTGGATGCAACTACAGCTCATTTAAGTGCCTATCTACAGTCCTTAGACATGCAGTAGCTTGCCCTTGGTACCATTTAGCTTGAACAGCTACACATGCATACATGCTTCTTGCATACATGAACCCCTCTGGCTCTGCCGTGAAGATGCTGCTGAAGTTTCATCATATCCAGGAGTCTTCAGCAGTCATTTCTGTCAAGTTTTTCCAGCTGGGCAGTGGATTGGTAAAAATGTTGGTAGGTTTGAATTAGATCATCCTGCCTTTCAATGTTTTGGTTTTATTGTTTTGCATTTATTTATTTTATTTTGATTTTCAAGGGAGTGCAACCTTCTCCTGACTGACTGTACTAGACATTTGACTTGGTTTAAAAATTCCTACCTTTTAATTACTCCCTCCTACACCTCCTCTTCTTCCCTGTTGATGACTGTGCTGGCTTCTTTTCCTGGTCTCGGCACGAATCGCCATAGAAGAGCACAAGCATGACAGTTTTAAGCCCATGAAAACATTTCTAGAATTAGGCATGTCCAACCTGCAAAGCTACCTACCAAAAAATGTCCAATATGTCCATCAATTTATCACTCCGGAGCTTTGCATGCTTGTCTGCAAAATGTGAACTTTGCCCCCTGTGCCTTGTAGATCCGTTTAGATGTTAGTTAGTTTTTGACTAATATGTGTGTGTAGGTTTTACTTTCTGTGTCTTTGTGGTCTTTGAGCTGGATTGCTCTCTAGTCTAACATTACCTTTGGACTGTGTTTGGCCAGATTTCAGTCACCATGTTGGTACTTGAAAATAAGGCATTTCATCAAGCCGTTCCACTGACAATTTAGAGAATGATGTGCTTTATTATAATATGTTTAATTTAAAACATTTAGGGCAAAGCCTCTCCAGTGACATACTGTATACTGGTGTAGGATTAAGGCTTTGAAATCATACTGAGAGCACGAGAGGAGGTTGGAAGCTGGAGGTTTTCAGCTCTGAACCAAAATGACGACGAAGATACTGTGAAAGCTAACCAGCATCCATAGAAAAGGAACAAGCTCGGTCTTCATTAAAAATTCACCCATTCAGTCACATAAGCACACAGTCAGATAAGAGTCAGATCTTCATTCAGAGACTACATTCAGTTTTTTGGCTAGCTGGTATTTTTCTTCTGACTTGGCTTACAGCTGCTTCACATTGCTGGATCTACATTTAAAGCAGTCATGTGATCGCTGTCAGTCGTGACAGATACCCATCCTGTTCAGTGTTTCCTGCTTGTGCTTATCTTCCATCCAGCTTTTTGCATTTACTGTCCGCAGCCTGTTCAGGCACTTAGACCAGTAATCAAAGTCGGTAGTAGCAAAACAAGTCTCGCAACGTTTTTGTGAAATGAGCAGAAAATCAGAAATCACACACCTCTACCATGAAGGCTTGTGTGACAATACCAGGAACTGGAAATGGTATTTTTACCTGTGTAAGATCAGAAAATGGTTGAGGTCAGACAAATAAAGCAAGTTTGGTTTCAGTTAAGGTTACGTTTGACTTATGGAGTTAAAAGTTATTTGGTTACAGTAAAGATCAAACCAGTGGTTTTGCATGTTTTAACTCATTGATATATAATTCAGTGCCAATCATTTTCTAGTGCATACCATACATTCCTACCTTTCAGGAAGGCAATGGCTTTACTTTTATAATAGTACACTGTATAAAACCTTGAAACTTGATTGACAGATAATTCATCCTTTTTTTATCGTTCTTGGTGCATCAAGACTGCTGAAGAGCAACTTATTTTAATGCAAAAACCTTCGTATTGTCCCTTGAGTTATATCGACGTTTGTTTTATAAATTAGTTTGTGTTTGTGTCACAAAACAACATATTGTGACACAAACATGAATGAAATTTCAAGTTAATTGTCAATGCATGCTGAAATTGTGGCTTTGAATATAGGAAAACAATCTAGAAATGTATGGCATTCTTTGGAAAATGTTTGGCAACAAAGTGACGTATATACAACTCGTATTTTACGGACGACAACATGTAAAGCCACTGGTATGATTGTTCTAGTTCCTGTTTCCGGTTGCCTCCTTCTCGTATTATTTTCTTGGTAGGAAAACTTATTTCTCATGTTACTTGCACCTTAGCATAGCATGCACATTTCACAAAATTTCATGAGACCAGGCTGGCATGATAAAATGTCAGGTGTGCTAGCAGCTAGCTCACGCACTCACACTCCATTTTGTTTTGACTTCCAGATGAAGCTGAGCAGCGATGCCTCTCCCAAGCATAGTGCAGACGCAGTAAATGAGTATAAATGTACAGCTCTGTTAGCTCAGTAAGGGGGGAAGTATGTAAAGTAGTCAGCCAGCAGTATCTGGGTTCAGTCAACCTGGTCTCCTCATCTCCCTGATAGGCTTGGGTAACTACCCTCAGGACCCCTCTGCCTACGGACCAACGCGTCCTTCTCACAGTTATGGTCAGGATGAGCAGGGAGGATATAGTGCAGGTAGGTGCCAGCATCATCTTCTCCAACCACAAAAGTAGCATTTGTTCAGTACTGTAGTGTTTATAGAGCCTGCAACCTGGTTCTTTTCCTTTTTTCTTTTACTCCGTGTTTTGTATTTTGCATGTACATTTTGCATGTACATACAAACTACCGCGTGTACTCTTGTGTAGTAAAACACAGCCATCGACTGTCTCACAGTTGAGTGGATTTGAAAGAAATTTACATTTAAATTTGGCCTTCTGGTCTCTAAGCATCATCATCTCTGCGGCTGTAGCTTTACTATACCAAGACTAACCACGTCCTCCGTTTTTTGTCCACTCTCTCTGTCCGCATTGCTTTGCTGATTATAAAAGGATGATCTAATTGTCAGAAAATGTGTTCATGGTTCAGTTGTATTTATGCATCAGCAGTCCATTCACCCGTTGTTTTTTTCCACATGTACTGTCTCCACATTATAGCGAAAGGGGTGAGAAAGGAAAGAAGATTTAAAGGACACAATGCCAGATTTTTTATTTTTGTTCCGTTCATGGAGCACTTTGAGTACCCCAAAGAAAAGTGTTGTATTTTCTAACTTTTCCCCCTTTCTTTCTTTCTTTCTGTCTTTCTATCTCTTGTCTTTCCATTCCAGTTATCTATAACGTTCCCCACTCCAGTATTTACTGGTGACATTTGGAAATCAGTGCTAACTGGATGTTACCAGGGCAGGAAAGTAACCAGTAACATGCAAGATGCTGGAAAGATTTGGCTGCAACTGGTTTTCATATTCTGCCAGACATTTGGTAGAAAACCACTTAATTTTTTTCAACCTTAAAGGCCCTTAGCTTGGACAGCGGCTGCGTAACTTTGAGTTTCAACCAGTAATTTTTTCAGGCAGAGTAGTTTCCTTCCCTGGGTGTCACTTTGGTTCCCATGTCTGTTTGCAGGGAGGTGGTGCCATCCAGTGTCTGAATAGAAGAACATTGTGCGTGTTGCACTGCTCATCAAGAGAATCTAGAGATTGTTTTCCTCAATGAAGCCCATTTTAAATGATTAAATTGAAACAATTAAATTAACCTGAAATTGTCATTTTTTGTCTCTATACATTTTAACATTTTTACACAATATTTTTCAACACTAAATGGCTCATTGAAGGAATACAGTATTTGAATCTAGAGGAAAAATCCACCATAAAACCTTTAAAACTCTTTTTCAAAATGCACTTTTCATTTCTTGGTCCAGTTAGTTGTTTGGTGTGTCACAGTTAATTTATGGTATACAGCAATTTATCGCAAATACATCTCAGACCCCTTCATAGACCAGCAATAAAAAGAAATAGATTTTTTAGATCTAATTACAGGACAAAGTTATAATTAAAAACAGCTGATAACACAACAGCCTATTAAACTTATCCAATTTACCAGTTATCGGGAAAAACATTCATGGGTATTAAAGGCTGATGATAAAGTAGATGCTGTGACGAAATTAGTAAAATTGAAACAAGCAGCATAATGATGATAATCATTTTAATGTGATATACCAACACTTCCAACAGCTTCAGTAGAGTTTGACTGAATAATTGAATTGTTGTTCACCAAAAATGAAAATATTTAATCAAAAATAACAATTGGAAAACACTGAATAGTGTAAGGGTCAGGGGGTGGATTTTTTCACAACATTAAAATTGTGAAAATTTTAAACCATTTTAATTTTAGAGCACTAAGGCTTCTCCCGAAACACCATCTGGTGACCCTGACATTAAAATCCTCTTGTCTTTTTCTGGCTCTTTCCCCTCTGTCATCAACCTCAGGGTACGGGCAGGACCTGACAGCCTTCGGCCACAGCTTCGCAGACCCCAACCAGCCGACGGCCTCGTACGGGGCCCCAACAGCACAGCCCGCTGCCGCCCCCCAGTCCGCCGCCAGTGCGTTCGGCAGAGGGCAGAACCACAACGTACAGGGCTTCCACCCGTATCGACGCTGACCACAACCTCTGGACAGGGCCGCTGTGTAAAGTTCAAAAACAAAAACAACAAAAAAAAAAAAGTCAGGGAAATATGTGTGTTCTTGTTAAAAAACAAAACTGGAGTTCTGGATTGTTCTATGGGAATGTTGAATGCACACAGTTTGTGAAAGCAGGGATTCCAGTAAATACAAAAAGGGTGTAAAGAAACCCAGGTTTTTTTTTTTTTTGCATAACTTAAAGAACATTCAGCAGAAAGAAGCTTTTATCCCCCACCCTCCCACCCCATGTTTTATAGTAGAACTAAACTACTTTGCAATAATTTTGATTGTCTGGTCAAACACTAGCACAGAGACTATATGTAAAGAGACTTGCATATAAATATGTATATTTATGGTGGACACAAATGAAAACAGGGTCTCAAGTTTCCTCAGCTTTAAATTCTAGGGAAAAAAATGTTTTTATTTTTCATTTGGTGAATTTTGTTTACTTTCTGAGCCTTTAAAGTTTGTTTAAGATGAGATTATGAATATATATATATTATACACAAACTGTGCAATTTTTTAAAAAGAGAATTTTGTACTATAAATGTACACTTTGCTTGTTTTTTATTTAAAGATGTAGACTTCCCTCAGGTGGCTCTTTTGGGTGCATTTTTTGCACTTACGCAAAAAGAAAAAAAAGGACAAATTATTACAAAAATAAATGTTTTAAGGATAAAGTGCTTGTCCCAGATGCTTGTATTTGGTTGTGGGTGTATTTGCTTTTGATGTTTCCATGGAAGACCTGCAGAGTACAGCTGGAACAATTCGTTGTTTTCAACTAGTTTAAAAGTAGTTTCAAAGGTTGTCATTTGTGAAGCAAAAATGCCAAAACAAAACCAAAAAAACAATATAAGAAGCAGGCGTTCCAGCATCTTTAATGTTAAGATTTTATGATATTCTCAAATTCTCAATTCTTAAACATCTTAAGAGTTTGGACTGTTGATCAGACAAATTTGTAGATTTCTTACTGAGCGCTCTATAACTAGCTATGGACGTTCTTTAACGAAAAGATTGATCGAGGAAATAATTATTAATCGATAATGACAATGATCATTAGTTGCAGCCTTAAAGCAAAGAGGACAGTCGTTGGTACCGTCTCTAAATTCAAACTAACGTGTAAACAAACTGAAATCTCACCAGTATTCAGATGCTTTTAAGCACCTGAAAGGAAAAAAATGATTTGTGATTTTCTTCTATTAATACGTTTTCATATTTAATTTAATGAACTATTTTTAGTCTGCTGTAAACTAAAAAGTTACAAAAGCAGATGAAAAGAAATAAAAAAGAAATTCACGGTATAGGCAGACACACGGATCATTTCCGGGTTAAAGGTTAGAATGGACCGTTTGATTCCACAAGCTATTTCCGCGTTGTTAACATATTAGCATTAAGCTACCTGCTCTGGAAAGTAGTTCCCTTCGGGTCTTTTTTATGCAGACCCTGACCGTTATTTTCAACACGGGCGTGTCTTCGACAAAAGGAGAAAAGCTTTCGTGGTCTTTGGGCAGAACGTGTAAGCTAAAAATGAATGAGTGTTTGCTGTTTTCATTGGTTTCTCTCCGTGAGTGCTGTTTTAGTACGTTGGCTAACGCGTCGCCCGTCCCCGTTTAATGGGCGGCTAACTAGCTAGCTCCAAACATCGTACAGTATATACACACAGGGCTTTAATGGTTGTACGAGGGTTTGTCGGGTTTGATGGAGAGGACAACACTCGGCCAAGATGTTGTCTCTGTGGTGAGAAGCTGTCGGGTCAGTTTTTGGACATTTAGCCTCATCTAGCTTTAGGTGTCAAAAGGGAAACTACAACTATGTGCTGTCTACCAAAGCCAGACAATCCACTTGCATGGATGCTAGAAAGCAAACACTATGCACAAACTACGAGGATGACGCCAGAGATATGTATGTTTATAAAAATATGCCACAATGAGGTTTTCTTTTTAAAATGGGCTGTCATATTTGATGAGTTCATGACAAAATATCCAGAACTTGGCTTGTCTGCTATAGAAGTTGTTGAAGTCACACATTATAAAAATTAAAGCCAAACCAGCTGTGTACAAATGTTTGTCATGAGGCTGCAAGTTGGGCAATACACCTGGAAACAGTAGACACATTCAGCATCGCTTGTTGGTTATCCAGTTCAAGGAAGTAGTTCTGCTTATAATCTTCACTTTTTGTTTCATTAGTTCACAAACAGAAAGTTATCACTGTGGTGTAAACAAAACAAAATTCAAATGATCCATTAATAAGATACTTGAATAACAACTGCGACAAACAGAATTTGTCAAAAAAAAATCTAAGCTCAATGTCCACTTATCTCACGGCCTCATCAGCGGCTTAAATTTAATCAGTTGTCATGGAGATGGATTACGTCATAACAGTTGGTCATATATGAATGGAAAAAAATAGTTTGCACGGCCTCTTTTTTTTCAGTTTTTCACATGTACTTTTGTCCAGCACCTAGTATTCAATGTGTTGCATGTGTGTGCTTTTGTAAATATTTTGGGGAATGCATGAATTAAACTTTTAGTCAAGTTTCGCCGCATCATAATTTACTCTGATCAACTCAAATGTCCAAGTGTGACATTTGTTCTTTTGACAGCTCTGATAACACATGAAGTGGTGATCAGTGGTGTTGAGGGAGCTGCTGTAGTGTCTTCTGGGGATGACCTTCTGTAGAATTTGCACTTCATTTAGGCAACAGAACAACCTACAGTAAAATGTGGAGTAACGGTGTAACATTTGCCAGAGTAATGACACAAACATTGAAGTGTCAGCGTCATGCAGCTGAGTCACACTCAGTGAGACTCCATATCAGGAACATACAGCTGGAAGTGTGGCGGCAGCTCCACGATGAAGCAGCACAGAGACGTCTGCCCTGAACAGACCCGTCACCTCACTAACCGTTTCGCTGTTCATAGCATGTAAGCTTAGCTTAGGATATGGTCTAGGTTTTCACAGATCTCTTTAAATTACTTGATTGTCAGTTATAGCAGGCGCTGCCATGTAACCCAGTCTGGGATTTGTTTTGACTTGAACCCGTTAAGTTCTCATTCCGGTTTCCCACAGGGTGTCCGGTCTGGTCCAGGGTCGTTGAACAGTTAATGCACAGAGTAAAGAGGCTGAAAGTTGAAGACAGAACAGAAGACGGCCAAGAAAGGTATGGGATATCTTTCTCCCCTCACCGCTGTCTGAACCACATTTGTTTGGTTTTAATTTTCATTAACTTTGATTAAATGAAACATTTTAGTCAACGCAAGGTTTTTCTATTGTTTGTTGAATTAAAAGATTAGAACATATCCTGAAGGCCAAAATCTGTCACATTTTAATAGTGTGGGAAAATGTATTCATGAAAGGAGGCAATTTTTATGCTGACTAAGGCTTGCAGAATCAGTATCACTTTGAAAACACTTTTATTAATGTCATTAATGTTTGTTTCAGTGTAGGTGTAAGATGTTTCGTCTGTTCTATTTGTTTATTTTTTTCTAATTTTAAATTATTTTATTCAGTATTTTATTCAGTTTTTCTCTTGCTTTTAGTGGTATGATTTAACTGAATTTCTATTGTTTTTGTTTGGTACTTTATAACTTTTGAAAAGTGCTTCATAAATAAAGTTGAATAATTATAATATAATATATTAATGTAATTAGTCTACAGCCATGCTGTGATTCCAATACTTTGGCACAGTGTTGTTTTGAGCTAAATGCTAAAGTTAGCATGCTGATGAGTAGCAGGTAATTATCATGCTGTCCGCCCTGGTTAGCATGTTTGCATGTTAACATGTGCAATGTGGTTAAAAGATCACTACATTGTTTCAGACCATCTGATTTAGGTGATAAATTATTATTTAAACTGTCCTCAATCAAAGATATATATTTTGTGGATTGCTAGTGTGAAGTTCCCATTGTGAGTTGCTGTAGACGAATCTGAGCTGATCAGTCTGAGTGTGTGTCCGCAGCGTCATAGAGGTAGTGTCAGGCATGATGGGGGTGGACGAGCTCTCGGACAGCACAGAGGTGGTGGAGATGGAGGACGTGAATCCCACCCAGTTCCAGGTGGAGGCACATACATGGGATGGCCTGCGGAAGATCATCCACAACAGCCGCAAGAACACAGGCGTGGTCATCAACAAGGCACCACATGACTTTCAGTTCATCCAGAAGGACGAGGCCAGTCCGCACTCCAACCGCATTTACTACCTTGGTGAGGCTGGGGTCTGAAGGCTTGAAGTTGTTGGAAACATTTTCATTTTCAGGCAGTCAGACATTTTAACATGCTGACTGCCAAATACTGTAATTTTATACAATAAATGTGGAAAACCTGATAAATCCCAGCTAAGACGAGATGCTTTTAGCGGGTGCTGACTTGTTGGCCTACAGATTCAGCTGCTTCCTCTGTCACTTTGAAAGGTAGAGTTCTTCTGTGAATAATCTGTGGATACAGCTGGTGAGTCAGAGTTACCAGCCTGCATCTGTTTTCAAGCTTTGATATCCGAAGAGCTGCAGTGCAGATGTAGAGGATACGTGAAACTCAACTAGAGCACCATTTTGTTTTGTGGCCATCTTTCTGTTTTATAGTTGCTATTTTTTGCTGGCATGTCTAAAGCAGTTAGTTCTAGTGCGTGATATAATTTCCAGAGCTGTGTCAAGTGGTGCAATGTGCCCTGCACAGAGTCTGTAAGACCTGTACCCACGGTGGCTCGGTTGTTATATATACAAGCAATACAAGCAATCATGCGACTGTATGTTGGTGATTTGTTGATTCACAAATATAAGTACCCGAGCTTGAGCAATCCAGCATAAACCACTCGGAACACTTTTTAAAACATTTTTCTTACTCCTGTGGACTGCGCAGTTTTTAATTATAATATCTTACACCAGAAAATTGTTCGGCTCTCTAAAACGTGTGTATTAAGCAGTTTTGGTGTCGGAGTAAAAAAAACCGCAGAGGCGGGAGAGAGCGAGGGGATGATATGCAGCACATATGCAGGCTAGCTTGACTTGTGTTTTCTGTTCTTACAGGCATGCCTTACGCCAGCAGGGAAAATGCATTACTCTACTCAGACATTCCCAAGAAGGTCCGCAAAGATGCTCTGCTGGTTTTGTCATGGAAACAGCTGCTGGATCACTTTCAGGTGAGGATTTTCAGTCCTCTTCCTCTACTCCCTGACATTTTAATGTGATTGGTCTATCTTAGTATTTAATTGTGGAGAGGATGATTATGAGCCACTCCTTTTGATAACTGCATTTTTCCTTAAAAAGACCACAGGATTGATGGTCATTGCTATCTCTTACACTGTGCTGTATTGATTTCATAAAAAGAATGTGTTCCTGCTGAAGAGAGAAGATAAGTGTTTTCATTTATTGGTACATGGAGAGTCTCTCTTTAATGTAGTATGGTAATGTTCTCTTACCGTTTGTTTTCCATGCCCTGAACAAACTCTCTTTGACATTGACCTCGCTGGGCCAGCATTGTCACGCTGTGTGTCCTCCTGTCACCCCTGACCTCAGGCCAGCCCTCACCACGGGGGATTCTCTCGGGAGGAGGAGCTGCTGCGAGAGAGGAAGCGTTTGGGGGTGTCTGGCATCACCTCCTATGATTACCACCGACCCAGTGGCCTCTTCCTGTTCCAGGCCAACAGCAGTCTGTACTACTGCCGTGATGGTCGAAACAACAGCTTCATTGTGAGTTAAAGGACAGTTAAGTAAGACTTCTGCTGATGAGGCAGGGGGAGAGATTTACGGCTTTTTTAAGTCACTTCTGGGCCTCTGCTGAGTTCCCTGGTAAACTCATTTAAAAAATGGCTGTACTCGGCCTCACAGCCAGTGAATCCCAAAATGTATCTCCGGACCCCCTCGACCCTACGGAGGGCTCAGAAGCATAGTATAGTATAGTATAGAGCCATAATGCAATTATCAGCCGATATTAGATTATCACAAGTCAGTATTGGCGTATATACCTGCTCATAAGTAACATGTAGATCCACTACAGAAATTCTAAATATATACTTGAGGTAATAAGAAAATCGTGTGTCACAATTGCATAGTTTGTCCACCAGAGAGCACTCACAAGTTTATTTTTCAACTGTAGAATTTCCCACTCAGTACATACTGTATCTTGTTTACAATTAGGACAGCAACCAACTGTTGTTTTCATAATTAAAAAATCAGCAAATCTTTTTTGTAGATTGATTAATAATTTCTTTCTATAAAATATCAGAAAATTGTGAAATATTCCCAGATGTCTTGTTCTGAATGACCAACAGTCCAAAAAATATTTAGGTTACGATCATAGAAGACTCTGAAAATCACACGATCCTCACACTATAAAAGCTATAGCCAGTACATTTAGGTATTTTGCTTTGAAAATGACCTGATTAGTAAAATTGTTGCTGGTAAAGTTTCTGTTGATCAACTAAATGTCTAATTGTTTCACCTCTTGCCACAATTCTTTAATAATAATATTCTTTTAATAACCATAACTTTATCAAAACAATCAAAATATTTCTTGCTATCCTGTGATCTCCAAAATTTCAAAAACTACAGTCCTGTTTTCAGCTTTGTGGAAAAGCATTTTTCTAATTTTTTTTAATTGTTAAGTTAGCTTAAGAAGTAAAATAATTTTCTCGACCATATGCTATATTAAAATATAAATTCCAGTCTAATATCTTGTCAAATTTTTCTGAAATTTCAATATTGATCTCATAAATCTGTTTTTATTCAGACTCTGGTATAGATAATGAACTGATGTTGATCTTTTTTTATGTCCTTACTTATTGTTGTTGACAAAGTGTGGAACTACAGCAGCTATGACCTCCGTTGTCCTCCATCTTCTCTGTGTGTTACTTTGTACAGACTTCTCCTATGGAGCCTGTCGAGATTAAGAGCCAGAGTTCAGGGACACGCATGGACCCCAAGATCTGCAACGGGGACCCCAACTTTATCGGCTTCATCAACAACAACGACATCTGGGTGACTAGCATTGAGACGGGTGAAGAGAGGAGGCTCACCTTCTGCCATAAAGGTCAGGATTGAGATGATCCTGGAGAAACCTTAGAGTCTTATCTGGTACTTCCCACAGTGTTTTTATTTTTCTCTGTATCATTTTAGGTATTGATAATCCAAAAGAGGACACAAAATCTGCCGGCGTAGCCACTTTTGTCACACAAGAAGAGTTTGACCGCTTCACCGGATACTGGTGGTCACCAGCTGCTTGTGAAGGTGAGTCGTGGTGACACACATTTTCTTATCAAAGAGGCTTATTATCAGCAGTCATCGTAGATATGATATAAGTAAATTACAAATTAGATGCATAAATAACAGGAATGTGTTCATACTTTTCTAAAAGTTTACAAAATGCTTTAGAGCAAAGACAAAACAGGATCTAATGGACCACCAGTAAAAATAAAGTTGAGTTGACCTGTGTAGTTTGTTCCAGAGACAAAGGTTTTTAAAATAATTCTGATGCCTACCTGCTTGCAGTGTTCTTGGTTGTAAGCTCATCTTAACTGGTTTTACTGGTCTGTCTCTGGTGCAGAATCAGATGGTGGTAAGACGCTGCAGATTCTGTATGAGGAGGTGGACGAGTCTGAGGTCGAGATCATTCATGTTCCATCTCCGGCTTTGGAGGAGCGTAAGACGGATGTCTACCGATACCCACATGCAGGTACACACACACAGTATGGTAATAATCACTTTGTATCAGGTTTATTTGAAGGTTTCCTGTAGAGGTTTCTTGTTGTCAAACAAAAGTTATGTTACTCACAAAAAGTCACTGTGTGGGATCTGGAGGTCTACAAAAACTTTACCATCCTTCCTAATAAAACATTTGCAAAGCAGATTATTTGCTTTGAAACCTGCATTGTTTACATCCATGTTTACTTCCCAGCCTCCTCCTTCACGGTCTTCACATGTTGGCCCCAAAGCATCACTTGCGTTCAAATAAAACGGGGACTCACCCACCCAAACTCTGCACAATCTGTTTCTCACATTGTTTATCGAGACGTCTGTTCATATGAGGAAGGTTTCATGTGTGATTGTATATGTTGGTACATAACTCAGTTTTGTTTGTTATCCAGGCAGCAAGAATCCCAATATTACTCTCAAATTAGCAGAAATCAGGACAGACAAACTCGGCAAAGTGAGTGCTTGATCGGTGCCTCAAAACTTAAGATTTCTCCAGACAGTTCTTAAGAAATGTTCAAATGTCAGCATGTTGCTATTTCTTCCTCAGATTGTCAGCACGCAGGAAAAGGTGTTGCCTGTTCCCTTCACCAGCCTGTTCCCTGATGCCGAATACATCACCAGAGCCGGATGGACAAAAGATGGTCGATAGTACGTTTGTTCTCCTGTGATTTTAAAAGCACCACCTGTTAGCCTTTAAACTTTGCCAAGTTCCAAAACCCCAGACTTAACATGGAGTCAGTATACTGCACATGCTCACACACAACTCACGACTCTCTCTCTCTCTCTCTGTGTTTCAGTGCATGGGCGGTCATGATGGGCCGACGGCAGCAGCGCCTCCAGTTGGTCCTGCTGCCGCCGGAGTTCTTCATCGCTGCACATCAGGACGAGGCCAGCAGGCAAGAGAACCTGCAGTCCCACGGAGACACCGCCCATCCCCTCATCATCTACCAGGAGACCAGCGACATCTGGATCAATGTGAGGCCCAACACCACATTTTACTAATGCTCTGTTTTCCACAATTTCCCACTGAGGGACTAGTAAAGGTTTATCTTATCTTATCTTGACTTGGAAACCTAAAGGTTTTTCCCCCTCATGTCTGACTCATTTGTGATGCTTTCTATCACCGTGAGCAGCATTTAATCAGATTATTTTCCTCTGTTGCATCCCCACTTCATGATTTATGCTGATGAGTTGATGTTTAAAATCTTGCTTAGTTCAGCTTTTAGTGTGGACCCCCCCCACCCCCCCATCATGATCGTCTTATTTGTCTTCCAGGTCCATGATATCTTCCACCCATTCATCCAAACCAATGATGATGAGATCTCATTCATAACCGTAAACGAATCAAAAACAGGTTTCTGCCACCTGTATAAGATCACCTCCATGTTGCAGCGCGGCAGCTACAACTGGGCCGACGGCTACACACACTCTGAAGGTAACGCTATCAACGAGCGCAGGCTGGTGGCACAAATACATAGTTCAGACAAAATGTCCTCAGAGGAGATAAAAAGAAATAATCTAACGATAACTGCACTGGTTCCTTTGATTTTCTACATTTTTCAAAATTTGCAATGATTTGGTTTAAACATGTATGAGAATGTTTATGTAGTTCCAGTTTTTTTAAATCATTTAATAAATTTCTTTTCTATTTGAATGAATTTTTCCTCCATTTTAGTTTTGAGATATTGGTTTTCTTTTGTCATTTTGTTTCCTGACTTATTTCAGTAAAATTTTTATTTCTGTAAACAAATTCTTTCCTCTTTGTCTCAGTTCAATACTTCTGTTTGTCCATGATGTACCACAGTCAAAGATGTTTTAAATGTACTTATGCCATGCAATGGGATGTATTACGTTTTTTTGTTCCTTGTGTTGTCAAACAAGTCAATTGATCAGTTTCTCCACTTATCTTCTCTCGCCAGATGATTTCAAGTGTCCGGTCAAAGAGGAGGTGACGGTAACCAGTGGGGAGTGGGAAGTGCTGGCCAATCATGGAGCGAAGGTAAAGCCCACATATCTCCAAGGTTGTTGACATTTATCTGTATTCAGAGCAGCACTAATAAACCATCTCAAAAATGAAAGCGCTATTTAACAAACAGTACAAACATGTGGTTAAGCACAAATTAAGGAATAAGACAGGCATGTACCATAACAAATTATTGAAGAAACTAACTTCAAAACAAGATATTTTTCTTGTTTGTGTCTTAACAAAACATGCAAACGGTCTCTTGCTTTGTGGTGTTTGTGCAGCGTTCATCCAGTCCTCAGATTTGGGTGGACGAGGCGGCAAAGCTGGTTTACTTCCAGGGAACCAAAGACTCTCCTTTGGAACATCACCTTTATGTCGTGAACTACGAGTCGCCGGGTGAAATCGTCCGACTCACCAAACCTGGCTTCTCCCACAGCTGCTCCGTGAGCCAGGTATCCCGACACACACACACTCTTACATACAACCTTGTGGTCTGGGATAACTCGTTAGCTTTCAGGGTAGTTTTGACGTTTTTAAAGTTTTAAAGATTTGTATGATTTGATGCTTTAATTAAAAATTTTTCTTTTATTTTTTTTTGCAAATGTCGGATAACAGATGCTGACCATAGTCACCTTGTTTACTTTTGCCTCTGTAGAGAAGTCAACTAGCAGTTGTCAATAAACAGTGGTATGTTTTTTGCTTATTACAACTTGCTTAGTGCGACGTTCATTTGTTGTGCAGCTTAAATTTGTGACTGACATTAGGGTTTTACAGATTAAACATTTATCTGACCACAGCTGTACGTTTTTGTTAATTTTATGTGTGTCAAGTAAAACTGTAATTTAATGATTTTTATTAATTTTTATTATTTAATAATTCCTGCATTAAGGTGTCATGTGTTGGTTTTTATTTATTTATTTTTTCTGTATTTCTTTTCCTCCACGGCTTTCAGCAGAAATGTATACAGCTGGGCATGGTGTTTAATTCTGTGTTTTGTTGTCTTCTTCCATGCAGACCTTTGACATGTTTATCAGCCATTACAGCAGCTTGACCACAGCACCCTGTGTTCACATCTACAAACTGAACGGCTCCGACGACGACCCGCTGCACAAAGAGCCTCAGTTCTGGGCGAGCATGATGGAGTCTTCTGGTACTTATAACAAACGTCTTTAACAGTTTGTTTTTGTTGTCAGGCTTTGTCAGGGTTAAATTGCTTGAGACTTGTTTGTACATTGTGTTTTTAAAAGTATACTCTTATCACAGCCCCGAGTGTTCCGATTACCACAGGGACCACTGTTGCCTTCACTCTCCACATCTTCTCTAGCTCTTCTTTCAGCCCTTGGTATTTGTCGAAATTCTCGTATTCCTTCTTCCTGATGTTGCTGTTGCTTAGGATTGCTACATCTATCACTACTGCCTTCTTCTGCTGTTTGTCCACCAATACTATGTCCGGTCAGTTCACCATCACGTTTGTCAGCCTGTATCTGGAAGTCCCACGGGATCTTAGCTTGGTTATTCTCAACCACTTTCGTAGGTGTGTCCCATTGTGACCTTGGGACTTCCAGCCCATACTTGGCACAGATGTTCCTGCCAGCCACTTGGTTATGGCATTCCACGCCCTGCCTGCTAGCATCTTACACCCCGCC